>JABXWE010047800.1:0-18197 GCA_014611495.1 Limonius californicus
ACATATGTCGTAGTAGCACTTATGGAAATGGTGGGCGATAGGAGGCCTGTCGTATGTACCGGGCGTGCTATTGGTAGGAGGGTACGTATATATATATATATATATATATATATATATATATTTGGGTTTAATTACATGTATAATACAATATATTATATAATACATTAACAATTATACAGCTGGTCGCTGCATCCCCAATCCCAGTCTCCATGCTACCCAGTCCTGCGCCATTCCTTCATCCATATCCCGGTTTACAAGCGCTCGCCGTATTCCCTCATTCCACGACTTTCGGGGCCGACCCCTTTTATTCCTCCCTAGCGGTTTCCATTCCAACACTCGCTTTGGTAATCTTGCTTCATTCATCCTAAGTACATGTCCAAACCATTTCAAACTTTTCTTTTCTATTCTGTCTACAATTGTTTCTCTTGCTTTCATTCTGTTTCTGATTTCTTCATTTCGGACTCGTTGTAGTCTTGATGTTCCGGAACTTCTGAATAGATAGTCCATTTCTACTGCTATCAGTCTACGTTTTTCTTCTTCCTTCAAACTCCACATTTCACATCCATATGTCAGAACTGTTTCCACCATTGTTTGCCCGATTCGTTTTTTATTTGTGCTACTTCTGTTCTTGTCCCACCAGATACTATTTAGGGCTCCTATTACATTCCTAGCTTTTTGAATTCTGTTACGTTTTTCCTGGCTACCAATTCCATCTCCATCTATTGTTACCCCTAAATATTTAAATTTATCCATCTGTTTAATTTGTACATTGTCATATACAAAGATTTCAAATTTCGCATCAGTGTTCACCGCAAGATACTCCGTCTTTTCTAAACTTACTTCTAACCCCCACTTCTTATACTCTATGTATAATCGTTTTAACATAAACTCTATGTCGAAAGAATCTTGCGCTATTATGGCTTGATCATCGGCGAAACTAATTGTATAGAGATGTATGTCATTTATAGGTAAGCCCATTCGTTCACATGATCTTTTCCACCCTCTCAAGGCTATTTCCACATAAATATTGAATAAAATAGGAGACAGACTACACCCTTGTCTAAGGCCTTTAGTGGGGTATATTGGTTCTGACAAGCATTGCCCTTGTTTGACGTAGGCTATATTGTTTTCATACAGTTCTTTAATGATTTTAAGTAAGTGGTCGTTAACACCAATTTCCTTCAGTGCATAAAGTAATTTCTTTCTTGGGACGCTGTCATATGCTTTTTTTAAGTCTATAAAAGTAACGTGTACCTCTTGATCTCTACTCTTTTTCTTCTGTATTAGTTGTTGCATAATAAATAAATTATCCATACATGAACGCCCTGGTGTAAATCCACTTTGATCTTCACTGGATTGAATTTATCACGTAGTAGAAGCAGTCGACAGTACTATTTCGGCAGGATAAGGCAGCTACGCGTGTGTACGAGGTGATACGAAATATTTCGATTGGTTGTAATTGTAAATAAAGTGTTTATCAAATTAATAATATTTTTCTGATGTAGTAACTAATAAATACATAAATGTTACAAACTGAGGAAGCAAACATTTTTTGTGAAGTAAATCAAGACCGCAGACTTATGGTCGTAATTATTTTGAATTTTCGAATGATTTCAATTTTTTCCAAGATGTAAATTACAGAACACTGTTAAAACATTACTGGAAGAAATTTAAATAAGTTAGACCAAATAATAGAGTACTATATAGTTATGTGGACGAAATTGTTTATATTGCATAAACCATTGTGTAACGCATATGAAGCAGTTGCTTTTATGTAACTTTCCGATTCTACGCAAGCGGTTTATTTTATTATATTACTGCAGGTGGAACTAGTGGCGTTAATATAGCTACCGCAGAAAAAATTATTGTAAGGATTGCACATTCAATTGCAAATTTAAATCCCGTATTTTACTACCAATTACAGCAAGTGACGTTGACTGACGTCCTGCACAAGCCCCCGGTGTTTAGTAAAAAAATATAGGTATCTTTGTTTACCTCACTTCTTTTAAGATAACGCTTTCTTTTCCCCTCACCATTGTACAAAACTTGTCATACATTATTTAGAGACCAGTGGCCGTTTTTTTCCACTCATTCATACTACCGCCTCCCAGAACCGCTTCCGCATTACTTAAGGGGGGTGCGGGCGTCCCTAACGCAGCATGCACCTTAAACTTAAATAAGTGAAATACAGTCGCTTCAGCCAGGGTTCGACCACGTGGCCAGTCAGACCGCATTTCACTGTAACCGCGACTGGCCTCATTGAGATCCGTACCAGTAGTAGTTAACCAGTACGAATTCGGCAATACCTAACCAATATTGTATTGAAAGATACAACAACGCGTTGGGTAGATTTATCCTTGGGATTAGTTTATACGGCCTGACAACTATCGGAGTCTTTTATCGGAACATTGAAAGACCGGCCCTAAATAATATAATTTGTTTTACTTTAGCAAGTTGTAGTTGTTGAACATTTTATTATTTGTAATTTGTAAAGCATGGAATAGACACAGCTCCATCTTTTCTCTCCAATTTGCACAGTTCAAACTGTTTGAAAGTTTTAGGAACTATGTGTAAACATTAATTATGTACCAACCCTTCTTCTTAGAGTGCTTTATCTCTTACGAGACGTAGCGATCTTCTCTCCTATGCCTGCGTTGCGCGTTTCGAGTGCCACAGACATAGAGTATCTAGTGTAAACACTTCTACTCCAGAGAAGATTTACTAGGCAGAATACCTCGCTGGTTTGCCATTGCCTTGCGAGGGCGAACGGCCGTTAAAAATCCGATGTTTCGGTACTGAGAATTGAACCCAGGCCGCTAACGTGTAACCTCTAGCCTACGGCCGCCTCCACCAACCCTTCACTATCCCTATTTTGAAGTTAATAGTAATGAACATACAAAAATATTTCTTTTATATTTTTAAGCTGCGGATAAGGTATTTAAGGAGATTTTAAATCAACCTGAGAATTAAAAACTTATTGGATATTTTTCGTAGGCAATCCTTGATACATTTTTTTAATCTTACAATAATACGATATTTAATTTTGTCTTCCTATTCTTAATTACAGAAATAGTAGTTTGGCTAACATGTGAGTTCCTCGCTGCTTATTATACTAAACAATTAAAATTGGTTAAATAATCTTGGCATTGTTGTGTTTTTAAGAAAATTAAATAAATCTTTACCTTGGGATTGTGTGCATTGTGTTGTGGAGAATTTTAGTAAATTAGGTCTACATACCTATTAAACTTAGATTGATTATATCTTATTTACCCCACTTTGGCATTTTTTTAAGAATCTTTGGGATTATTTATTGGCGTTATTACATTCTTGCGTATGTCATCCACTAGTTGAAGCACTATGTGTAAAGCTGCATATATTAATGTAGCTGTAGCTGACAGTAGCAAACAACAATTTTAAATAATTTTAAGACACTTTAGTAACATATAACATTAGAAAAAATATTATCATATTTGGTAAACATATACATTACAACCTCGCTAATCCGGACACCCTAGTAATTCGGACCCGCCAAAATTTAGTCAGTTTGTGCCATTGAACTTCATAATCCGGACAAATTTGAGAACTGTATCATAAATGTTATGTAAAGCACGTAAATTGTCATTCACCACAAAAAGGGGTTCTTCTAATAGATAACGCTTCCCCTAATCCATCCACGGATGGATTACTTTTAATCCAAACTTTAGAGTTTTGGTTTCACCACCCAACTGTACAGCAATAACAGATTATTTTCTCATTATTCATAGTACCGTTTCCCCCTGAAAACCGTTTTCGCATTACTTCAGGGGGGTGCGGGCCTCCCATACACACTAAACATTCATGCAACATGTACACTAAACTTAACTAAGCGAAATGCGGTGGCCCCAGTCGGGATTCGTTACCTCGAGCGATCGGTCCTAAATTTCGCGTGACTCGAGTGGCAGTGCGTTTACGCACTACTCTACCGAGGCCCCAAACTACTTAATATCTTAGGACCATGATTTACCAAACACTTTGGAGAGCTACAATTTGGAGGGGGCTGTCATAAATTTGCATCAATCATGGAAAACAGTAACTGACTAAATATCGAAGGAAGTTGGATGCTACTACAGGATAATGGCATGAAGAAGAAGAAATTCGTTTGGATCAGTTGAAACAGCAATGGGAATCTGAACCAATAACTGCAAATTTGAACTCCATTACGCAAATGTTGAATTATAATAATCCACAAGTGCTGAGGAAGTTTTTAATTGGGCAACTGGACACGTTGAAGAGACGGATTAAGATTGATTTGTAGACACTTCAGAAGTTTACGATAATGGGATGCATACTATCGATTTCGAACGTGAGTTTGTAGAAAGTCGTGTGATAAAATCATGAACAAATATATGTTATACCGTCGTTTTCTAAATACTTTCAATGAATATAATAAATAATATGCATTCAATAAATAGCATTCTAATGCAAAATGTTGTGTTATTAAGATATTGAAAGAAAAACTCAGCATTAATTTTTTCGCAGACACGAAACAGTAAAAAAATAGTTATTATATATTAAGAAAATCATTCTGTATGTATATAATCTTATTATTTGTTTATAAAATTAATTACAATTTATTTAAATATAATTTCTTGCTCTACTTCTGTAATTTTTTCAAATGTCTCTATAATCCTTCAAATTCGCAAATCCGGACCGATATATATGTCCGCATTCGCGAGGTTGGACTCTGTACTTATGCACAAAATTTTAACGTACAAACTTGAAAAATTAGTATTCTATAAACTTTTGATAATTATGGCTCTCCAACGAACTAAAAAAATTTCCATAAATTTTGCTTTTGCAAAAAGTATGGCCATACGGTTTAGTTCCTTAAATTGTGTATTAGATTCTTTATTAAAATTTATTTTTGACGCCACCTTCGCTTAATGATTGTGAAATTAAGAAGACACAAATAATATACAAATATGTTCTAACAAACGTTTCGTAAATACCTAAAAAAATTAAGAAATTGTTATTATTGCACTTAAGCAAACACCCAAATTAAAGAACATTTTGCAGTGTTCGTTATAAGTTACCTGAAATTTCCTGCTGCTGAAGTTGTTAAGCACGAATATAGATGGCGTAAAGTGTAGGTATGTGGATTAAGGAAACAAGTTCAAGAATTTAATTTCTTGTATTAAAGATACGATAGAAAATAGTTTGATGCTGACTATTTGAAATTAGTTCATTATACTTTCGTGAAGCTAAAGGTTTGATGGCACTGAAAGATTATGGAAGTACTATTATAGGAAATAATAGCTTTCTGAGGATTTGGTTGTAATTCTTTTACAAAATATATTTTATTTGTTTCTGTAACTACTGTATATGTGCTTGTGGTTGTAGTGATATAGGTTATTGCAATAACTGTCAACTTTTCTCATTGTTACGCTTACAAGTAGCGCAAATTATTTATCATGAAAGTTCAATTTGGCAGTAGAAGTTTCAAGCGTCAGGCCTGCTTCCTATCTTGAAAACATTTACGTACGTTCAATATCTCTGAATTGTTCTTAACCACTTAGTAGAGTCTGATGTTTCTGATATGCAAATCTCTGATATTTGTACGTTAAGATTATATTACTTTTGTGTAGTTATTACGATGATCTACATTTTCCCATTCACTAATTGTACCTTGTGTTTGTATAAAGCGTGACAATTTAAAAACTTACAATGGGCTATATATCACAAACGAAAGATGATATCAAAAAATGCTCAAAACCGTTTGTAGGATAGGAAGGGGGAACTAAAATGACATAAAAGGGAACTCAGCCCCATCAACCCCCTAGGCCCCACCTACCCCAACTAAAAAAGTTTAAATAGCAAACCCCTGCTTGTGATAGATCATTGAAAAGCCTATAAAAAATGCTGTCCAATGGTATAAATAATAATTGTACAGGGTGTATCAATAATTACCAAATTAATATTTAACAATTTTAAAAACAAACATACCCTACTTGTGATACAATGTTAAAAAGCTCTAAAGGCAAATAAAACTTTATTTGCAATGATAAGTGTCCGTAGGTATTTTTTGTTGTTAAATAAAAACTTTAATTAATTAATTAATTAATTAATTTACCGTTTTTGCCAAACCAGTTGTAAACTGCAAACATCTGTTTTTTGGGTTCTATTGCAGTCCATAGTTTGTTTGTTTATTTGAGACATTTAAATGTCATTAGTGTTTACGATCGGTACTGTCATTCAGCTGTAGTTGTCACGATGGTTTACGGTATACCTGAACGTGTGGAGATAATTTTCATATTTGGCTCCCAGAACCAGTGTTATTTACGAACAGCTCAAATATTTAATGAGAGGCATCTGGACAAAAATGTAAGTCACGTGTACATCCGCGATTTAGTTGAAAAGTTTAGAGAAACGGGATCAGTGCAAAATAAAAAAAGGGGTGCCCCAAGATTACTGAATGAAGCAAGCCAAATTGAGGTCCTTGGACAATTTGCAATAGATCCTACTGCATCAACACGTCAAGTATCTGCAATGACAGGACTATCACGTGAGTCGGTAAGCAAGGTGTTGAAATTTCAAAAGTTTCACCCGTACAAAATGCAAATTCTTCAAGAACTAGGCGATGATGATCCAGACCGACGAATTCAGTTTTGTGAACTCATGACTGAAAGAATTCGCGCTGAACCTAGACTATTAAAAAATATTTGTTTCACTGATGAATGTACTTTTATGCTGAATGGTAATGTGAATAAACAAAACTGTCGATACTGGAATAATGCGAACCCGCATCGATTTAGAGAAGGTCACACTCAATATCCAGAAAAACTGAATGTTTGGGCAGGGATATTAGGCGATGCTTTAATTGGCCCCTTGTTTATACCAGGCAATTTAAGTGGCGAAATTTATCTGGATTTGCTGGAAAACACCATCGAACCCTTAATTGTGCATGACTTAGAGAACCAAAGGTACGACCAAGGCAATCTAGCTCTAGACGAAGAATTGCTGCACTTCCAACAAGATGGAGCGCCTTCTCACTATGCAGCTGCAGTGAGGCACTGGTTGGATACTAATTATCCGAACAAATGGATTGGAAGGAGAGGTCCTACTGGGTGGCTACAGAAGTCACCAGACTTAACGCCACCTGATTTTTTTCTATGGGGTTACCTCAAGACAGTTGTTAATAAAACTCTACCTGCGTCACTTGAGGAATTGCGGGAAAGAATTACTCAAGCATGTCGCGCTATTACCAAAACAACATTTGCCAAAGTTCGTGCAGAATTTGAAAATAGGCTGTATTATTGTTTACAAAACAACGAACCCACTTTGAACATTTACTTCATTGACATTTTTAACAAATTTGTAGTTCAACAAAAGCTTCATTAAATTTTCCTTTTAAGGTAAGATTTCAGAATTATTGATTCACCCTATACAGTTATTATTTATACCATTGTATAGCATTTTTTATAGGATTTTCAATGATGTATCACAAGCAGGGGTTTGCTATTTAAACTTTTTAGTTGGGGTAGGTGGGGCCTAGGGGGTTGATGGGGCTGAGTTCTCTTTTATGTCATTTTAGTTCCCCCTTCCTATCCTACAAACGGTTTTGAACATTTTTTGATATCATCTTTCGTTTGTGATATATAGCCCATTGTAAGTTTTTAAATTGTCACACTTATAGATCTGACTTGAAAAGTGCATTATTATGTTCTATATACTGAAATATAAAAGACGCTGGTTTTTGTTACAAGAAAAACATGTTTTGTTTTTATTAAAACGTATTATGTATATACAGGGTGTTTCGGAATTGCACCGCACTATTTTATGGATGTGTTCTCCAGCACGAAATAAACAAGAAAGTTCATACAAACATACGGCTCAAATTAATTTATTACCGAGAATTGAAAGTTAAAGATATTTATTTAAAAATAAAACATTCAGAGTAACTGTTCCAAGTGGTCTCCATTTTGTTGAATGCGGCATTCAGCACAACAAATCCATGTTTCTCCGGTACGCCTTATTACATCAGGACGACCCTTGATAGTTGCTACTGCTTCCACGATGCGATTCCTTAGCTCTCGGGTGTGCCAATAAACGTAGAATAAACCATAGATTCCATCTAGCCCCACAAAAAATAATATAATGGCGTTAGATCAGGAGATCGTGGTGGACATTTAGCAGGTCCGTTTCGACCAACCCATCGATTACCATATGTTATGTTTAAATAATCAGTGACAATATGAGAAAAGTGAGCAGGGGCACCGTCATATATGAACCACATCCTCTGCCTATTGGCAATCGGAATGTCTTCTGGAAGGTCATACAGATATTCCTGAAAGCCTTGTTGGTAAAAAGAATGAGATTGTTACCAAGAAGACCACTCCAGGCATTTAATGAAAAGGTATGTTGGTAATGCATACTAGCAGTGGTATGAGGGTTTTCTTCGTTCCAAGTATGGGTGTTTCGAAAATTAGTAATACCATTTCTTGTAAAACATGATTCATCGGAACCAGCAGGCAGCTCAGGAAGTTAGGATCTCGTGTATATTGTCGAATTAACCATTGGCAGAAATTTCTGCTCTTGTCTTCTGGTAACAGACCTTGCACAGGCATAAGGTGAAATTGAAACGAAGTGCCAATCTTCTGGTGCTAGTACTAGGAGATAACTGAACAGCATTGAGTATCCCTTGTTCAACGTTTGCAGTTCGTCGAAGTCTTTGCCGACCAGGGTGAATTCGTTCAGGCTTTTGCGTGCCAGGGTCCCTAAGACGTTTTTGGCTTCAAACGTTTTACGATTTGGCATCCCTCTAGTGGGAAATGTTTCACGGTATCTTCGAACAGCAGCAGTGCTATTTACGTACCTCGCCATAATTTAAAAGCAAGTCTGTTTGTTCTGCAAAACTGAACAAATTTGTGGTGTCTCCCATGACAATAACAAATTGAAGAGTCTTCTAAGTACTATTAACTCACACGAAAACGAGCATGAACTAGTAAAACAGGTTGCTTAATACTAATCAACAGATTTAATGACAAATGTTAAATCAACTATTAAAAAAATAAACGATATGCAATTGCCGATTACTTGACTCACTTCGGACTTTTAGCTATTTATCTTTGATTTTCAAAATCTCGATAATAAATTAATTTGAGCCATATGTTTGTATGAACTTCTTTGTTTATTTCGTGCTGGAGAACACATCCCCAATATAGTGCGGCATAATTCCGAAACACCCTGTATATATATATGAGTTTTACAGTATTTTTTATTTTTGTTGTGCTTGTTAATATGGTTGAAGGTGCTCCAGCATGAGAAATTGGTTGTTGTGTTGCGAATAATGTACAAATAATAAATTGTGTTTAAATTGACAAAGCGTTTAAACTATATTTAAGGCAACATAAATATACGCGAACTATCAACGTATTTGACGTTTATAAATTTCTGGATATTTTACTTAACAGCAAATTCATTTCAGTCATTTCATGCTCGCTTTTCTTTTTAGTGATGGACATAATCGAATGATTTGCATTCGAATGATTTTAATAATCGAAATATTCATTCGAATGAATCATTCGAATCCAAAATGCACATCCATATCGGCATTGGGAGAAATGTCTCGTACCCTGCTCTTCCAATGCAGACATCCTGGCACTCCCGTTTTTATCCAATTGTTTTTTTGGTTTTCGACTGTATTCTGTTCTGTGTTTATTTATATTTCGTCAAATAGTAAGATTAACCCGAATGTTATTGCTGTTTCATGGTTTTTTATCTTATATTATAAGTTACTAAATCTTAATGATATTTATAATTATTTTCTTATAAATGATTAATAGTATATATCGTCATAAACGTAGTCATGAAGACCAATTTTGCAACTAAGTTTTAAACGGAAAGGTTATATCAAAACCCGGACAGATTACAAATGATCGTAACCGATTAAGATAAAAGGTTTGGTTTATTTAACATTTTTACACAGCGATATAAATTGCTGAAATTATTTTATTTATTTATTTAGTATATAACAGGAATATTGCATAATATTCAATCTAAAAAATTCTACAAATAATATTTTTAAATTTAAGTTTAGCATAGTATAAATAAATAATCGTAACTTAAGCCTGCCCAGTCGAAATTCTAAAATCTTATTTTGTTAACCCAGCTGCACATGCAGCTCTTATCACACAAAACAGGTCAAATATATTGCTTTATAGTTTATCTTTTAGTATCTTCTAGAATTACAAATTCATTCGAATACTACTTATATTATATACCGACACACACGATATTGCGATTACCAGCCGAACAACGAAACGAAAGTAATCCGAAAAGCTTTCATCATTCGAATGATCTACTCGCATCTCGGTGATGCATGCACAATCGAATAATTCGAATTTTCTAATTTGAGATGCGCGCGCCGCTGAACGAACGTATTTCGAAAAGTTCTTATCATTCGATTGAATGACTCGCATCTCAGAGATGCAAGCATAATCGAATATTTCGAATTATTTCGTTCGAAATGCGCGCGCGCGCGTCACTAAGACAGTATTCGAGAAATTTTCATGATTCGAATGAATTATTCGCGTCGTGGATATGCATGCATAATGGAATATTTCGAATGATTTCATTCGACATACTTCTTCTGTCATCTTAGAAATTAAGAAATTTATTGTCTGCAATTATAAACATTCACGGACCAAATTTTACCATGTAAATAGATTCCCTTTAAAATCAAGACCATGAGGAATTGCACGGAGCACATAGCGTTTCAGAAAATATTAATGTTAAATGTATTTCATACCAAAACATAGTAGCACAAGCATTTTAAAAAATGCAAGATCTTCCGAAATATGTTTACCAACATCTGGCTTTGAGGAAGTGCTAGTGGCTTTCCTAGTCGCCAAATGTATCATTTCTTTCTTACTTTCTTAAAAATATGAATTCAAATGGAATAAAACCAATAGAATTCATTGTCCCTTCTTCTCTCTAAATACATATTTGTTTTCAATAAGACCCTACAGAAAATAGTACTTTCTAAGTAATTTTTGATAATATTGTTAAAATTAATACAAGCAATGGGTATATATCTTCAAAAAATTAGAAGTACCTAGATACATTTTAAAATCCGGTATTTGTATCTATTTTAAGTATCTAGTATCTGTATTTCAATACGACGATCTAAGATTATACGCAGTTGGATGCCATATTCATCAATACACAGTATTCAGAAACAACGTGCAAGGCGAACTGACTCGAAATGTAACCCTTTCATTTTGAATTAAGCACTAGTATATAGCCAACATACAATTACCATGAAATACCGACTGATCGCCGAATGACCATCCAAATCAAATAAATTGACCATAAGTATGGAGAAAATTAGACAAATTTTACATAAAGTTTGGGAAAGAGGAGTATCTGTGCATAGTTCGTCCAGCAGTCTTACTGATGAACAAAAACGGAAAGAAGTGGTATCGTGCTCAGCCAGAATTCTTGACTACATTGTGACTGGTAATGCGTAATGTACGTCATTCCGATCCTGAAAGCGTTATTATCCACACACAAAACGTTTGCTTGTTAAAAATTCTGAAATGAAACCACGTGGATTAGCCTTTCTATTGGACAGAGTATGATCCATAAGGCATTTGAGCCTAAATGATAGGCAATAAGCGTGATGGAAACATTATTGCTGCACATTTCTTGAGTGCAATCAAAATTTCGAGAAGATGTTGGTCAATTCTTGTTGCATGACGATGCGCCTGCTCATTCTGAACTGGTTTTAAAGTCATTTCTTATGGGTCTTTGGTATTGGTCACATATTCTATTAACTTGACTTTACACCATCAGATTTATTTTCTCTATTTTACAGTGGGAACTAGTTTCCAAGGGAAACCATTGCAAAAAGAAGAGGATATTAAGAAAAATGTAACAGCTGAATAGAACGCAGTTTCCTTCGACGCCTCGGCCGATGGTTTTATAAAGTTGTTATTACTGTATTACAGTAAAAAAATTGCTTTGAATAAATATTACATAGTTTTCTTGATTCTTAAATTGTGTTTCTATTTATTATACCAGAGGAATAGAATTGCCAAACCTCGTAGAGTGACGTTCCAAAAAGATACATTGTGATCCTAACAAAATATGTTTATACAATTTGTGTCAGAAACTTGCTGGTAATCCAAGATACAAATATAAAGATATGGATAACCTAATTCTATTAAGCTTATACCCATACTAAAATTAAATATTAAACTAAGCTTTAATAGAAAATTTATTAAAATATATTATATGGGGTTCAAGCATAATTACGATAACGAATAGGAAAATAATAGTATATGTTACACTAAAGTGTATGTAGTTTACCTTCAATTATGCTGCGTGCATTTGATTGGGAAGGAAACCGCATCCTTAGCTCATGATTGCTTAAGTATCTCAGTATTCGTTCAAAGACTCCTTCTTGTGATTTTGGCATAAACGTTTCTTCGTTAGTTTTCTCCAAGATTAGGTAATCTCCCAACAGCGAAACTGAAGATTTGCTATCAAATTCGTCAACGAGTTGTACCAAATTCTGCTCAGCACATTTTATACTTTCACCACAGTTTTTGTAGATGTCTTGTAAGGGATCACATTTTGCCAACACCACGAAGGTTAACACTATGACTAGTTTTTTGTACATTCTTGATTTCAAAAAGCACTGACAGAGGTTTTGGAAACAAACAATTATGATTTAGTCAGTGGTGCGGCTTATATTGGTAAATTTATGAAACAGAGGGGGTTAAATGTATACCGGTGTAACACGGATAAAGACATTCCGTGTTAAAACGTGCATGTATTTGTAATTTTGCAAAGTCTGTTTTAACGATGTTTAATGGAGGCGTTTATTTATATTCAGCGTACTTCTGCACTCAGATCGACATATTAATGACAACCTCAAAAGGATGCGTGTGACATATTTGTTTACAATCGATACATATAGTCATTGCACATATTAATGAATGATCTTGTCTAATAAGATTATTTAAAGTGTAGTCATAAGTTTGACGTACAGTTAAAGAAGACGATGCTTCCTTAAACTTGTAAATCTGATAATCTCATCCTGAAAGTTCAGCGAGATGCTTACACACGTTTTGTATTTTATTGACGCGACTAGACTATATAATGTGGGCAGATTTTCTCTGACATGTGGTTACAGTATAGAATATGTGATATGTGAATTTTTAGCTTCTATTTATAAGGAAGTATTGCTTTTTGAATTTTTTATCCTCAAAGTATTTCAAAAAATCTCTTAAATTCAAATAAAAGCTCATAGTATTTTTAGCAATGTCACTTTCATAAGCAGTAGTATAAACATACAGGGTTTTTCAACTAACAGTGGCCACCCTCAGTATCTTTCAAAACAATTTTGCCTTGAGAGTCGTCAAGACATGTGAACAGAAATGGCAAGGGGACATTTTTTACAAAAAATGCGGACGTGTGTTATTAAGCCCTTAGCCGCTAAATGCACCCCCTTAAAATTTCATATGGGACCATACCATGTGTGGCATAGCGTTGAAAAGGTAATGTCATAAGGAATTCATAGCACCACTTAATTTCTTTATTTATCTGAAATTGAAAGATAAAAAAGATAGAGATCACTGTATAATGTATATTTTCATTAAGCTGCTGAAAATAGCATAAATTTAGAAAATTTCCATTATATGAAGTAAGAATAACTGATACTGTAGTACAACATTTCCCAAACTTTTAAGTTTCGCGGGCCTTATATTAGATATGTTGTGATACACGCTCCTTTTCTAGCAAGACGGCATCTCGAGCTTTCCCGAGCGTTGTACAATGGTTCTGAAATTGTGACAGTGGGGACAACATATGAAACCATAATGCATGTTTAGTTAGGTTAGTTTAACAATAAGAGTAGCAGCGAGTAAATGCGTAATGTTTCGTTTATGCTCTGTTATAGCTAAGTGATTTTAAGTTTGTAAAAAAATATTTAATCGTGTCTAAACGTCATTTTGAGCATGCAAATACATTTGCGTCTACAGATAAAGAAGCTGCCAATACTCCCAAAGCAACAACTAGGAAGTATTGTGACAAGTATTTAAATTTTGGTTTTATAAATACAGTCGTTAATGGTGAAAAGGGACTACACTGTGTAATATGTTTAAATATTTTGGCTGCTGACTGCTGAAACCAAATAAACCAAAGAGGTATTTGCAACTAAAGCATAAAGATCATGCAAATAGATCTCTTTGTGAAGAAATTGAGAGTTTAGTAATTAGAAATTAACCTTTAATACAGTTTTGTCGTTGTCTCAAGACGCTCCGCATGCCTCTTATAAAGTTGCACATCCCATATCCAATTGCAATAAACTTCAAATTATTGCGGCAAATCTTATTCTTCCTGCTACCGTTGATATGGTCGCAACAATGCTTGGACAGATAGTTATGCTAAAGAGATTCAGAAAATACTACTATCAAATAATATTATTAGCAGTCGCATTGATGATATGTTGGAGGATATGCAGGGGCAGCTTCTTTCGAAACATACAATCAAATTATTTACTATTCAGCTAGACAAGGCAACGGATATTATCAAAGATGTACATTTGATAGTTTACGTGTGTTACTGCGATAATGCATCTAAAAGCGAGGACTTACTTTTATGCAAAGAAGTTCAGGTGCGGATATATTTCAAATGACTAATACTTATATAGTAAACTTTGGTATGAAGTGGAAAAACTGTGTTGATGTTTGTACTGATGGGGCACCGGCGATGGCAGGAAAATATGATACTACAAGCACTACAAAAAGAATCAAAATGCTCCTTGGAACCAATGCATGATACATTTCGCTTTGAAGAAAATCAACGCAGAACTTCATTGGCATTATCCATTGTTATTTATGTTGCGGATTATACAAAAACAAGGCCAACAGAACGAAAAATTCGTTAGATAAAGATAGTCCCCGGGTGGTTGCAATACACACCTCACGTAGAAGGCGCCCCAACGGATACGGGGGGAAGCAATTCTGTTTTCATTGAAATCGTCGGAAAAAGAAAGAAAAGAAAATGGAGAAAGAAAGGAATACAAATACGAAACCTGGAATATAAGATCATGGACGTGTGCGCAATATCCGAGAATAAAAAGTCAACCGGGGATAAAGAAGGCGTGGGGATACTAATTCACAAAAGCTATGACGATGCCATCGAAGACTATAACTTTGTATCAAAAAGAATGTTACTAGTATTACTGAAGTTACGTAACCCCAAAATACACATCATAAGTTCCCCAGAAGAATGTAAACCTATAATAGAGAAAAATTATTTTGCAGTAAATTGCAGGAAACTATTGATCATCTACCCCGAGACAACCTAGGTATTATTTTAGGAGATATGAACGCTCGAATAGGAACTAACATTGTACCTGGAGTAAAGCAAAGATTGAACAAGAATGTATGTAATGACAACGGTGATATGCTTACATAATCCTGCACAGACAATAACTTAAGGATTAACAACAAATTCTTTGAACATAATATGCAGTAGAAGTACACATGGCAAAACACAAGAGGAAGCAAATCAGTCATAGACTACTTATATTATAACAAATTATCACATCTACCCATTCCAGATGACAGACATCAGAACCCTAAATTCATACGACATAGGGATTGATCATAAGTTACTACTGGCTAAAACTCGAATACAAATACAAAGATGCAAACGGAGAGAACCTGTATACAAAGAAAAACTAAACATTGAACAACTAAAGGATCAAAGTACAAGAGAATTATACTAGAGAAGATTAAGAAATCATATCGGAAACAACAACGTATCTCCAAAAACTCGATGGTTCAAAATAAAATTCAACATAATAAATGGAACAAGAAAAATAAATATTACACAAGAAACGAAACATCGAACACCATCGTTCTGCCCAGAAGTAAAAGAGCTACAACTGAAAGGAAAGCATATCTAAAATATCAAGAAGTCGGAAGAATCGAGGAATATGAAAATTACAAGTCAGTTAGAAATAATATAAGTGCAAAAATTAGAAATATCAAAGAAAATTAACGGAAAAGATATACAGGTGGTTTACAAAGAGACTTATATGAACAACAGAAACAAATCTGGATAATGTTACGTAATCAAAGAGAGGATATAGAGGAATATGTAGAGAATACCAGCATCCCTGACAACATAAGGGCATATGACTTTAACAAAATATACACTACCCAAGAGAAAACAAGAGAAGATGAACTGGAAGTTATTCGAATAATAATGAATACTCAAAGAAGAAGTTACCAACGAAATTATATCATTAAAAAGTAGAAAATCACCGGGTGACGATGGTCTAACAAATGAACAAATAAAATACGGGGGCAAGCGCTAGAAGAACAACTAACAGCACTAATACAAAACAGATATCTAAGTATAGAATCTAAAGTAAAAATCTACCAGTCAGTCATAAGGCCAACACTAACGTATGGAGTTGAAACAAGATCGGACACAGTTAAAACGGCACAAATGCTAGAAACTGCAGAGATGAACACACACTACGAAAAATAAAACGGTGTAACTAAGCGAGACCACATAAGAAGCGGAGATATCAGGGGAACATGCAATATCCAGAAAATAGAGGAATGGTTTGAAGCAAGAAGAAACGCATGGAACCAAGATGTATCAAGAATGCTAAACAACAGAATCGCGAAGATAGCAAGAAACTTACGACCCAGAGGAAGGAGCCCACTAGGAAGACCGCAGAAGAGATGGAGGGACTCTCTCGAATAAACAAGCTAATTAGCTTATATGAAAGAAGAAGAAGAAGAAGAAGAAGGAGAAAAAGAAGAAGAAGGATAAGAACATTAAGTACAAAAAAGAAGAAACAAATGTCGCGATAACCATTGTCGAGTTCTAGATTAACTCGTAAGAAGAATTTCTAGCGTTAACCAAGATATATAAAGAATGCAAAACAACAGAATCGCGAAGATAGCAAGAAACTTATTACCCAGAGGAAGGAGGTCACTAGGCAGACCCCAGAAGAGATGGAGAGACTCTCTCGAATAAACAAGCTAATTAGCTTATATGAAAGAAGAAGACGAAGAAAAAGAAGGAGAAGAACATTAAGTACAAAAAGGAAGAAACAAATGTCGCTATAACCATTGTCGAGTTCTAGATTAACTCGTAAGAAGAATTTCTAGCGTTAACCAAGATATATAAAGAATGCAAAACAACAGAATCGCGAAGATAGCAAGAACCTTATTACCCAGAGGAAGGAGGTCACTAGGAAGACCGCAGAATAGATGGAGGGACTCTCTCGAATAAACAAGCTAATTAGCTTATATGAAAGAAGAAGAAGAAGAAGAAGGAGAAGAACATTAAGTACAGAAAGGAAGAAATAAATGACGCGATAACCATTGTCGTTTCTAAACCCTCTCAATGGAGATATGTTCCGACAGAGCACAATTCAGCAGATTATATATCCAGGGGTCTGAATACCAATGACCTTCACAATATGCCTGATTGTTTTAATGGTCCTTCATGGTCATCCCTTGATGAAATGTATTGGCCTTTGGTAGTCAATTCTGACATTCATGATATCCCAGAAATCAATACAAACGTTTTTCTAACATGCACAGGCCTTCTAGATAATTTTAAAATTTTCAACATTTAAAACATTGCAACATGTTGTTACTTATTTATTTGGATTTGTAAATAACTCAAGGTTGCCATTAAAGGATAGAAATTTAGGCAGTCTTTCGATAACAGAACTTGAAGAAGGCACGCGTGCAATTATAAAATTAGTTCAATCTCAAGCCTTTCCAGCTGAGATAGCTTCTTTAAAAAATAAATGTTCAGTTTCAAGAAAGGGCAAATTGATTGCACTTGATCCGTTTTTAGATGAATTCGAAATAATTCGAGTGGGCGGTAGATTGAAACATTTCATGTTAAGTTTTGATAATAAACATCCAATAGTTCTCCCGTCAAAACATCACTTTACGACCCTCTTGATAAGGCATGAACATCACAAGTATTTGCACGCCGGAACTCGAGCGATTTTATCAAATATTCGACTAAAGTATTGGCCATTGAGTGGTCGACGTACAGTAAGAAGTGTGTTACGTAAATGTGTTACGTGCTTTCGTACGTCTCCCTATAATATTCCACACAAAATGGGTGATTTACCAGCAACCAGAGTAACACCCTCTCGTCCCTTT
>JABXWE010047801.1:0-17192 GCA_014611495.1 Limonius californicus
AGATTTACTAGGCAGAATACCTCGCTGGTTTGCCATTGCCTTGCGAGGGAGAACGGCCGTTAAAAATCCGATGTTCCGGTGCCGGGAATTGAACCCAGGACCTTCAGCGTAGAAGTCTGACGCGCTAACCTCTAGCCCACGGCCGCCTCAATAATAATATACGTAATTAAAAATAATTCCCAGTCTTCTATTTACGCGTAAACTGTGCCATGTTGGTATTCAGACCAAAACTATGTAAATGCATAAGTTGTCCACAGTATGATTAATTGTCGGCTTGGACCGCGTCGTCGATTGGAGGTCACACTCAGCAAAGGCAGGATTACTGTTTGTGAACCTAAACATACTAACGTTTCGCAAGACGTTGGAGCTTGCATCTTCAGAGTCTTCGTAGTGCTGATAGTACCAGTGTGATCTCCAATCGATGACGCGGTCCAAGCCGAAAATTATTATTAGTGTGGACAGTTCGAGGAACCGGGAAAGCCTCAAACAATATATAATGCATAAATTATCATATTCCACTTTCAAATTTACCTGTAAAGCCTTCCCTAGGATTGTAATTTCATCCCTTCCTATAATTATCAAAAATTACCGGTGAAGGGAAATCTGTGCCAGCTTGCTGTTCAGATCAAAATCTTTGGTTGCAACTTCGTCGCCGGTGCAGATATTGCAAAGAAATTCCCCTCTGTATGTTTTGTTAATGTTAGTAGATTAACGTATTTGGTGGATCTATTTATTGTCACGTCTAGCCCAATTTGTAGTGCAATCAAAATCACCACCAAAATAGTATGCAGACTTTGTTGCCTCAGTACTTGTAGATATATTATTTTGTGTATTAGGATTTGCATTTTCCAAATCAGAATTTTAGTTTACCGATATACCACAACATTTACATATAAACTCCCCGCTGTAAGTTTCATTAATATTATTCTTGATGTAATCAATTAAAGCACAATACATACCAAAATCAATTCGTAGTAAATTCAAAATGACCCTCTGCACAGTATACTAGGTGTGTAAGTTAAGTAATGAAACTGATTTTAATATTTTTTATATGAATAATATTACAATTCAACATTGTCTCCTTCAAAGTAACTGCCTTGGGAAGCCACACAGCGCTAGAGACGGTTCTTCCACTCCGCATGCAGTGCTGGAACTCGAATACTGGAATAGCCTTCAGCTGGGCGGTTACAGACGTTTGAATATTTTCCAGTGCCCCAAAATAATGCCCCTTAAGGGGATTTTGCTGTCTCGCGAAGAGGAAAAACTCACAAGAACTCACGTCGGGTGAATAAGGAGGCTGACGAGCCACAGAATGTTCTTACTGGCCAAAAAAAGTGTTGATTAACCATTTGGCCTTGAGGCACAACCTCTTTGTGAACGATTCCCTGGCTATTAAAACAGCATTAGCAGCAAATCAGCATCTTCGGCTTGTTCACTTTTGCTTTTTTGGCGTTGGAAAGGTTGAAGTGTGCCATACCATGCTCTGGCGCTTGGTTTCCGGATCATACTCAAACACCCAAGACTCGTCACCTGTAATGACACGTTCCAGACAATGGGGATCATTTTCAATGGATTCCAAAAATCAAGGCACCTTTCCCTCGTGATGTCCTTTTAGTCCTGCGAAAGGTTTTTCGGAACTATTTTTGCGCAGATTTTTCTCATCCCCAATTCATTGGTCAAAATCTGATGAACGGTGGTATGAGTCAAATTCAACTCTTCCCCGATCATTCTGATTGTCAACCCACGATCTGAACCCACCAGATCTCGGACTCTGTCGATGTTTTCATCGGTTCTTGAAAATGGAAGCCTTCCGCTGCGAGGTTCATCTTCAATCGACTGTCTTCCTTCTGAAAATGCCCTAAACCACCAAAAAACCTGGCCCTTGACAAAACTTAATTTACAAACCTCGTAAACATATCGGTGATACCGACGAATCTTACATGGTATTACCTTTTTCTTTAAGATTAAAGTTTAAAAATCAGCCAAGAAAGTAACTCTTTGTGTTTTGATTCTTGTTTTTCCACGTTTCTTGAGATACGAGGCTTGTTCAACTGAAACCCATCTTTGACCAACTTAGCCTTGAAAACAAATGCAATAATTCAAATGACGTTTGTTAATGTTAGTAGTGTTTGTAAGTAACACATTAATAAATTTCTGGCGTTTGAATTTCATTCTGACTTTTAAAATTTCGATTTTGAAATGGCGTTTTTTGTTGAAAATCTGTCCAAGTTTGATCAGCGTGCGGTCCTGCAATTATTTTATGCGCTCAGGGTGTGCAGCCATTGCATATTCATACGCGAATTCAAGCAATGTATGGAAATGCATGTATTGTGTACCCAACTGTGAAGGAATGGTGCCGAAAATTTAGGAATGGAAAAGAAGGGACTATGGATGAGCCGCGACCAGGCGCACGGTCTACAGCATTACCAGAAAACAATATGGCATGTGTGGAAGGCTTTATTAGAGAATATCGTCAAATTTCAATTAGAGAAATTTCAGAAATTGGTGTTTCGGGTCTAGTGTCTGTCCATAGTATTGTTTGTAATCTGGATTATAGCAAAGTTTGTTTGCAATGGATTCCTCGTCTCTTGTCTAATGTACAAAAATGCTTGCGAATGGGCTTATCTCTGCAACATCTGACAGACTATAGGCAAAATGGTGATGACTTTTTTCTGTCAATAGTTGCTGGTGATGAAACTTGGTGCCGTTACTACGAGCCATCCAGTAAGATATCGTCGATGCAGTGGAAACATTAAACGAATTATTGCAACCTTTCTTAAATGAACTTCACGATAATGAGCTACGGGATGGTTTTCTACAACAGGATGGCGCAACAGCTCATGCAGCTGCAGATACAATTAATTTTTTACGCGAATATTTTGATGACCGAATCATTAGTAGGAATACTGCAACACTCTGGCCCCCTCGCTCTTGTGGTATTACTGTTTTGGACTTTTTTCTATGGCCCTGTTTGAAAAACACTATTTTTTAAACTCCAGTTAATGATTTAAACTAACTGAAACTTGGAATTGAAGAAAACTGTCAAGAAATTAAGAACTCACCTCAATTATTACAAAATGTTTTTGATGGTATGAGAAGACGAGTTCAGAAATGTTTGGAGGAAGAAGGCAGACATTTTCAACATTTAGTCTAGAAAAGACGTGACTTTTCATTCCACAGCCCGCTGGGGATCAGCTTTTTTGGATCTCTTGATATTTACTTAGTTAAATATACATAGTTATTGTAAATATATGTAGCGTTTTACTTATACCATAAACACCCCAGTACACTGAAAGTGGCGTACATAACAAAACTATAACCCCAAGTACCGACAGAAAAAATCGGTACACGACACTGTATTATTTTCTGTAATTTAAATAATTAAGTTCCAGTTGACATTAATTTATGCTAAATTTCTTGAACCCCGTAACTTATCCTAGATGGTACCGTAATGTACTTTAATTAAAACAGAAATTGGAACGCTAAATTTTAATTAATTAACACTTTGATTAATTTTCGTACTGTTTAGAAACTTGAAATTTATATAAGCTGTATAATAATAAAGAGCAGGCTTCTATATTCTACTACCATTATTATCTAAATAATTACTACAATAATTATTTCCGTTCTAATTATTTGGACATTGGAATATACGAAGTTCGGCAATTTAATTCCCGCAATCACACAATGAAAAGAAACACGTTGTAATTACCACGAAAAATATTTGATATTTAAGTAATCTTTAGTTACTTTAATACATTTATTGCAAAGTTCTTGAAAACAGTCGGCAAAGGCGACCGAAGGAACTGCTTTCAATTCGGCATTTACATTTTCCTTAATATTTTCTAAGTCCTGAAGTCGTTTCGGACGATAGCTTTCATTTTAGGAATGAGTAAAAAGTCTGCTGATTCCGTCGCAGGTAAATAGGGTGGGTTATTAGTCTCGGAATGTTGTTTCATACGAAATGGCTTCAAAATTAGTGCAGAACGGACAGGTTTGTTGCATTAACTAAGAATCAACTATCTTTCTCTCGAAATTGTAGTCGCTTTTGAGAAATGCGCTTTGTGACTTCAACGTATTTTTGGAAAAAAGTAATAAGGATGGTTTTGATTTAGAGTGTTTGTAAACTACACTTTTTAGATCTTTGTTGACGAAATTCTGTTTCACTGCGTGCCCTGACGATTCATTTTCGCTCGTACTGAACCATTGTTCATCCCTAAGACTGTGGAAGCAAACTTTGCACAGATTTACTTCTTTCCACAATTTTCTTCTAAATTTTTGTGAATCGTTTCAATTTGCATGTACAACTAATGTGCCAGAATTCGGGGGGGTCATTCGGCGACCTTTTGTCATATTTACATATAGTCTTCTGACTGAATCTGCATTTCGAGTGATCCAAAGACAATCAATTCTAGGGACACCCTGAACGCCTATCTTTGAGACGTTTAAACCATTCAGATAGCCCAGTACGCCTTAAGAAGTTATCGCCCTGCACAATTGTAAATATTGTTCATACGTTTCTGTAGAAGTTTTCTCTAATTTACACCAAAATTTAGTATTCACTCGTTGCCCCATGGCGACTGACAGAAATACGATGTCGTGCTCAGAAACTGACAACTATTCGGTCTTTACATGACTACCCTCTGTTGATAAAACTGTAAACTATTATACGCTAGTTTTCATTTGGTTTAGTTTCTCGTGAAACCAGTTCTGTAGCACGAATCCGGGAATTAAATTGCCAAACCTCGTAGAATAATAAATTGAAGGTGTAATAAATAAAAATTTTATTTGATTATTCTTTTGTGGTTACATTTTAACTAAATGTATTTATAATGAACAGATTTAAATCCAACCAGCTGGTTCGCCTCCAATTATTCTGTTTGCTGGTTCATCGTCATCGCGGACGGCCATTTGTGCTGCTTTAAAATATTTGTTTAAATGCTTTCTTAATTAATAGTTTTAAGTTACATACCAAACACAATAGTCAATGCAAGAAGCAAAACCGTGATTTTGAACATGCTGCTGCGTTAAATTCTTTGGCGCGAATAAAACGTTTGATTTCGCAGTATGCGTATTATTTACAACCGTTATATAACTTTATGACTTAAGTACTGTATAAAAATCTCAAACAATGTAAATTCACCGTATGTCTATTGCGTTTTGTTTTTACCAGAATAAGTAATTGATAATTGATTTTAGTATCGACTAATTTTAGTACCCCTTCTATACGTTCCGTTATGCTTTTTGTATAGAATATTTTATGCTTTTCCTGCAATAAAAGCTTTTCTGCGAAACTTGATTTTTATAATAATAGTTCATTGTTTCAAAATAGTAAACGGTCAATCGTGCAAAACTATAGGCACATGTTAAGAACTTTTGCAAAAAATTCTTTATCTGTAAGGTAATTCAACAATAACCAATTTGTCTAACTGCAGATGTGCCTTGAATAAGGGTATCAGATATGTGGTTTTTATGACGATTTGTCTAAAGCATTTGATACATTTAATCACGTTATATTGTTGTATAAATGATCAAAAATGTATTCGAATTAATTATTAGGTAGCAAAGAGTTACATTCTTGACAATATGAAAGATTCTGTAACGAACTAAATTGTGGTTTTTGGTTTTTATAAAATATACCTAGAAAATAAATTTAGTTTGAAACATTTGATACTAATTATATATACTAGGGTTCGGCAATCCGCGGCCCTATAGGACCTTTCGTGCGGCCCGTTGCGGCGGTCAATTTTACTAGTCTAATATATATCACTTTTTACCGATTCTAAAAAAAAATTATGTTCGTGACCGCACAAGCTGTCACTGTCAGTCGAACGCTCATAATTTACCTTTTCCCGATTTACGGTTTATTTATTAGCCCAGCTTACATTACATATATCGTTCTTTATTTTAATATCGACGTTTTTAAATAGAACAGTATGAAATTGGCTAACATAACATACAATTATGAGTAACTCGGAAGCAATTTACTAATATGAGCAATGAATTGAACTGGTTTATAATAGTGAATCTGTAACGTGTTATACTGGAATCTACCACAACCCCAATATCCCGCTGGTACTCACCTGAAGGATATTGACCGCCACACTGGCGCCGGGCATTGTAAATGGGGGATACATACCTAGAGCTTCGCTACCCCTGCAACAATGCCCTTCGCGCAGAAGCGAATTCAAGATTTCGTGGATCGAAAAATATATCATCTCTTGACATAGGGATTAAGATAACGTCTTTGGTTTTATAGATAAGTTTACAAAAAAACTACTTTTACTATCATTGAATCGACAGCATAAGAATGTATACTATACTACGTGGTCATTTTCAAATACTACAACAGACAATCCGGCTTTGAATATCATATTCTTTAGAGGGATTGAAAGATTTTGAAAATTACCTACAGCATATATTAAATACCTACAGATATTATTTCTTTTTAATAATAAATTGTTTGTCGAGCATCTGTGCCGCATGCAATCGGCTTGGCGAGCAAATAGTTGTCGAGCATAAAGTCCCACGATCAAACGGAGGCGAGCAAACAGTGGCGAGCGAGCGATGACGAGCAGACAGACGCGAGCAAGTGGCCCGACATGATTACTTGTTATGCGCGTATTTTGAGAATTTATACAACATTTTTCTTATTAGAATAACATTTCTAATACTGGTCCTGCTTCTATTAGCATGGCTTTATGAGTCACGTCAGATTGTATACCAACATAGCTGGAGTATAGCATGGTTTTTAGTCGCTTTGGGCGAATTGTGAGAAATTCTCAAATCTTTTTGGTATTGAACCTATATTGAAATGTTTGCCGTACTTCTACCAGAATAGCTTCCTTAATTTGTGAATCCGGACAGACTGCATATAATACGAAAATTTTAAAGACGACAATGTCATGTGATTTTGAGATGGCTACAATATAGCGTGGCTAAAAATCGTTATGGTCTAATTTATGAAATTATTCCATATGTAATGTAGATCTTACTTTTACTTGAACGTCTTCCTTAAGGAGATCTTAAGTCGCTCTAGCTATTTAAAGTTGAATGTAACTTTTTACATCGTCGTTCTAAAGTTTTTAATATTATTATAGTATAGAGCATACTCCTACTAGAATATGTTACACTTGCAATTTAGATCAGCTTGCATATAACAGACAGATCACAAGATGGTTATGGTCATGTGATTTTAAGATAGCTATGGTGTAGTTTTGTTCTAACTTGTTATCTTCCTATTTTAAGAAATTAGATATAGTTTTCTGCTATGTAATAATGAGATTTTAAAGATGGTTGTACTGCGGCCTTCGCTATTATTTAAAATTTTTTGTTTTTCTGATTTTGCGCTTCATATCAAATTGGATGTAATGGGTAGTTTCTAAAAATAATTAAAGTTATATCGTTTTGGGATGGTTATTGCATAGTCTTGGTGTTATCTTATGTTTATTAGAAGATTATACATACATTTTTCTTTTGGATCGTAATTCTACGTCAGAATGTTTTTCCGTTTGTTAATCATACAAGATTTCCTACGTTAAAAGTATGCTAATGATGGTTACTATTATTAGGCTATCGGATTTCTATTACTTAGCCTGTGAACATTTTAGGGGTAGTTGCCTTGAAGGATGGTTACGGTGTCGCTTTGTATCAAACTAGAATGAATTAGTAAGTCCATTTTCTAAAATGTAATCAATTCTTTGTTATGTTCATTTGATTTTGCCGCTTCATAGAAATTAAAGTTTTATTTTAATTGCCGCTCTTAATATGATTACTATTTTTATTATTTTTAAAGACTAAGTTATGGGAGGTCACTTTTGCAAAGCCGGTCGATTTTACACCTTCGCTCGACCCGGTTGCTCGTTACCATCTCGGCGCCGATATCAAAACAAGGCAAAAGTAAGCACTACCTTCTGGGAGTGAACGCACGAGGTTTTTGGAAACGAAGTTGATGGCAGCTCTTCTGCTAAATTAATACATCGTGTCATTTTTTGCCTTAGGCAAAAGAATCTTCGACTTGTGTCGGATTAAAAATTTTAGCAGAGTGTCAGCTTTTGTAAAGTCTTCTTCTTCTTCTTCTTCTTACGTTAGCTCATTTGACCTGTGTTTTACTGGATTTTAGTCGCTCTGTTCTGGGGAGATTGATGACCAACTGTCTCGCCATCTTTTAGGGGTCTTCCCGGTGGTCTTGATCCTTCTGGCTTTCCATCGCGAGCTACTTTGACTATCCTTTCGGTGTCCATTCTTGAGTTGTGCTGGTTCCATTGCCTCCTTCTTTCTCTCCCCCATCTCAGGATGTATTGTATATGACATTGGTCTCTGATGTTTTGGTTTCTGATGTGGTCGGGTCTTGTTTTTCCTACTATGGTTCTTAATACCTTAGTTTCCGTCGTTCTTAGTGCTTATTTTGTTTTGCAGTTATCGGCTTTTGTTTCTATGGCATACGTCAGTATTGGGCGAACGCAGGTTTTGTAGATTCTTGTTTTACACTCTGTTCTGAGATATTTGTTCCTCCATATCATATTTCTCAGTGCTCCTGAAACAGTAGTCGCTTTTTTTACCTGGTTGTTTACTTCTTTTTGGAGGTTGCGATCGCTTGTTATTATTGCTTCCAAGTAATTGAATCTCTTTGTCTGTTCGATGCTTTTTATGTTTATTTCCAGCTTACACCGTACTGGTTCTTTAGAGGCTGTTAGACATTTCGTTTTTCTCAACTGAGATGCCCATGTTGTATTCCTTTGCCGTTATATTGAATTTATGCAGGCTTCTTTGTAGATTGTCTTCGTTGTTAGCTATAAGGATCGCATCGATTGCATAACATACTATGTTCAGGTTGTGGTTGCTTAGTGTATATCCTTCCATTGGCTTTACACTTTCTATGATCCTGTTCATCGCTAGATTAAATAGTATTGGACTTAAACTATCACCTTATCTGATTCCGGTAATCATTGGGATATTTTCCGTTAGTTTACCTCCCGTTCTGATACTGATACAGCAGTTCGTGTTTAGTTCTTCTATGAGTCTGATAATTTTGAGAGGAACGTTATTCTCTTTTAGTATGTCGGTCACATCTGGTAGTTTTACTCTGCCAAAAGCTTTTGTTAGGTCGACGAAGCACAATTAAGCTGGGTTATTAAACTCGATGGCTTTTTCAGTAATTTGACGAATGGTGTATATGGCGTCTGTTGTGGATCGGCAATTCAGTGAAATTGTTCTCTCGACTTGTGTCGGATTAGAAGCCTTCAACTCCGTGACAGCCTGCTTTGAGTCGTTGCAAGTGATAATTCCGTACAGCGGCGGAGATTTTGGCAGAGTTTCCGCCTCGGTACGATTTCCCTCCCGTAAGCGTTTCTCGTGAACCACCCCTACTCCTCTGAGTTTAGCCGAAAGCCTTTTTCCGTCTTTCCTGTTGCGGGTCGACGAAAAAGTTCGTTTGGCTCGTAACATATTCTTATTTTGGACAACGTCCGATTTTTATAGAGAATACTCTAGTATTTTCTATATTTTAGGAATCATACAACAATGAATGTAGCAGTAGTTTTGGTTTCGTCCAATTTTAATATTTTTCGAGTCTTATTCTTAAATTAGAATGAATGTAATTGTAATTCTGGAGCTAATATGGCGCAGTCGTTATCCATTTTCTGCAAATAAATAAACTTACTTGTTTTGAACGTAACTCTATTCGCGTTCATGTTCTACTTTTTTGAGATGTTGGATATGTTCTTATTAATTATTGTGCTAAAAATGTGATATCTGTTATATATTTTCTAATTGGATCATTGAGAAACTACGAAACCTGCAGATAACAGACCAAGGATTATGGACGTACGAGACGATATATATTTCTTGCATTTTTAACATAGTACTGAGTGAACGCCTACGGAGTTGCGAACTTACATCACACCACTTGTTAGAATAATAATGATGTTAGCCATTTTCTATATCCTCCGGTAACTTTCTTGAATTCGTGGTATTTAGAGTGTCTTCTAGTACAAATTTCTCTATCGTCTGTTTACTATAAAAAGCGTTTACTCTTGTAACAGTTTAATTTTCTATTTAAATAACACAATTTATCAAGAATAGCATTCCTGGATTATTGGGTACGCAATGATTACTGCAATATTATTTTATAAGAAAAAATATACATGAACTTAATTAGGTAGCAATTACGTATATTTACAACGGACGTGTGTTGTGCCAAAAACTATTTATTTGTTAATAAAATTAGTGATAATGAAATAATTAATATTAATGGTTTATATTATGAAATTGTATACCGAATTAAACGGAAAAGCAATTTTCGCAACGATGGCATTGTTACGGTACTGTTTTACCTACCTTTTAAACAACAGAGATTGTGAATTTACGAAAAACCACATGTTTGTTGCAAAGTTTTTCTTTAATACCTACATTCCGCCTATGGATATGTGACACTTACATCACACCAGTTTTTAGAATTATTGTGATACCAGCAATTTTTAATATCCGCATCATGTGCAATTTTGTAATGCAATGTTGAACTTATTAACAATAGTGTTAAATAAAAAACCATAATGGTACAAGTCTTAAAACTCGCATTATGGAACGCCAACGGCTTGTCCCAGTATGCACAAGAGGTAAAGGTATTTTTGCCAAAACACAATATTGACATAATGTCAATTTCACTACAGAAAGTGATTGTAAAATACCAAATTACACCAAGTATTATACCAAACATCCCGATGACATGGCTCATGGAGGCAGCGCGATCATGATCAACAACTAGCATTGTTCTAGAAGATTATTTGGGCCAACTATCAGTTTCGGTCACCTAAGCACAGCAACAAACAAGTATAATTTGAAAATTTTTTCAAAACTTATCGTAATAAATTTATAGCCGACGCGGCGGTTACTACAATTCTAAGCATATACAGTGGGGATCGAGGCTTACAAATAGCAAATGCAGCATAAGATCAAATAATCTTTATTACTAGACAACAGGATAACCAAGATCTTGGCTTACAGACCACATGAAACGTCTGATTTCATAGACTTCTGCGTTACAAAAGGAATAAACAGAAAACAAATAAAAACTGAATCATGTCTAGATTTATCTTCAGCTCACTTACATGTTATAATTACAAAAATCTTAATGAGAGAAAAACAGCCTACTCTCCAATTTAAGGAAACGGACTGGGATATGTTTAGACGGCAACTAGATGTATTCATCGACTTAAAACAGAAACTCAAGTAGAAGATGCAATTGAAAACCTTAATAAAGCAATTCAAGATGCAGCTTGGTAATTACACCTGATCAACAAGAAACACAAATAAACGAAGATTGTCCGATTATGGTCAAGGAAATGATTTCTAATAAACGTAAACTACGTCAATAATGGAGAAGAATGAGAACGGCAGACAGCAAAAGAAAACTCAATAAAGCCATTAAAAATCTGAAGACACTACTTCTCAATCTCAAGAATCAAGCTATATAGGATTATTTAAGTAAACTATCAGCCACCGAAGCTAGCGATTACGCACTCTGGAAGGCAACTAGAAAAATAAAACGGCTACAGTAATCAATACCACAGAGCAAAAACAACAATAAAAATGGTGAAGAAATGACAAAGAAAAAGCCGAAGCGTTCGCAGACCATCTATCAAGGGTATTTACACCACATCCCGACGAGGAAAATGCAGAGGAACGAAATGAAATATTAAGGTCTCTAGAAATACCGTTCCAAATGGACTTGCCAATTCAGAAATTCAAACTCAAGGAAGTGAAGAGACTCATCCTAAAAGATATTAATCCAAAGAAGGTACCGGGCTACGACCTAATCATAGGAAAGTTCCTTCAAAGAAACAACAAAGAAATACCAAAAAATGATTACTGTGATATTCAATGCACTACTGAGATTGGGATATTTCTCCAACCAATGGAAGGTTGCGCAAATTATTTTGTTACCTACACCTGGCAAAACCTGCTTGAAATAACATCATACAGACCTGTTAACGTCGTAACCTTATTATCCAAAGTTCTAGAAAACCTACTCCTAAAATGACTCAAACCAATACTAGAAGTAAAGAAATTAATCCCGTAACATCAGTTTGGGTTTCGTAACAAATATGGCACAATTAAACAGGTGCATAGGGTAGTTAATCGAATAAACAAAAACCGAGACGGCAGGAGGTACTGTTCTGTTGCGTTTCTAGATATTAGCCAGGTATTTGATAAGGTCTGGCAGGGCGGCTTGTGTTATAAATTGGAACAGAACCTGCCACACCATTACTACCAAATCCTACCTTTTTTTTTTTATTTGTTATAGTTGGATCTGCAAGGCAGTATGCAATACACGGCTATGTTATAAATAATAATCTATCTGGCTACAACTTAACTTATAAGCTAGTGAGGATTAAGTGTCATGTAACACCTCTGTTTTTGAATTATATTCTTAAGGCTATACATTTATAAATTAAAATAAGTCCTGTGGCATCTCTCGTTTGAGGCGTGTATGGATGTCTTTTTGTCCCAGTTCTAGTTTGGTAGCACTATCACAAAACACCAAGTTCTGGAAGAACTTCTGAGTAATTTTATTGATGAATTCGGTTATTAGAGGAACACCTAGTTCATTGTGAATTTGGGTGTTACGCACAAACCACGGGCACTTTATAGCAATGCGAAGCACTTTATTCTGCATTGTTTGTAGCTTTCTCATTGTTGTTTTCGACGTATTACACCATATAGGGCAGTCGTAAGTGAGAATTGGCCGGAGGATTGCTTTGTAAATAAGAACTGAGCATTCGGTTCTGAGATGAGAATTACGGTTCATCAGAGGGTATAACATACCCAATCGGGTGTGGCATTCGTTGAGTTTATGGATGATGTGGAACCCCCAGTTTAGCCTAGCGTCCAAATAGACGCCTAAATACTTTATTGCTGAGTCCTTAGGGTTCCATCTTATCTCATTATTGTTTATTTTGCAAATCCTACCTAAGTAATAGACGAAAGTTCCTAGTCAAACACCAAAGTGCATATACCGACCTAAACATCATTCCGGCTGGAGTACCCCAGGGTAGTATTTTGGGCCCTGTGCTGTACTTGCTGTATACGGCAGATCTACCAACCACCAGGTTAACCACAGTGGCATTCGTGGATGATACGGCAGTCCTGGCTTCCCACACAAATCCAATATCTGCTTCTAGAAACTTACAAGTCAACCTCGATAAAATCTAAACATGGCTATAAACCTGGAATATCAAAGTAAAAGAAGGTAAATCCACACGTGTAACTTTCACAATGAGGAAAGGCTCTTGCCCACCGGTAACCCTAAATGGAACACCAGTACCACAGGAAGATGAAGCCAAATACTTAGGGCTGCACTTGGTCCGAAGAATGGCATGGTGGAAGTACGTATTCACAAAAAGAAAACAACTTAGTCTGAAACTTCGTCGAATGTATTGGATGATTGGGCGAAAATCTCACTGGAGAGCAAATTGTTGGTCTACAAAGCTATAATTAAGCCTGTATGGACATACGACATACAACTATGGGGACTGTCATTAACCCCAATATGGAAATTTTACAGAAATTATATATATATTCCGCCTGCGACGTCTGTGGGGTGGATTGAGTAGCCCACCAGGTGCCGTTGCCGGTCCCAAGGCCAGAGAAAGGAGGAGGGTTGACGGGAACGGGTTAGCAGCCCTATCGTCCTAAAAAACAATGATCGCTCACAGAACTGGAAACCAAGCCTCGGATACCGGATGGACAAAAATGATGACAACAAACGCACGATCATGGAAACGAAGAAACATACTACGACTAGTCTGCTGGAACATTAGATCATGGAATGGACGGGATTAAGAAGTGATAATAGGGATGAATAACCACAAAATGGGCATTTGTACCCTATCTGAAACCAAACGTAGAGGGAAAGGAACATCCAAATACGAAAACTATATACTCATATGGTGCGCGAAAGATAAAGCAAGCAGAGTAGCACACTCAGGTGTAGGAATCCTATTACCTGAAAGGTTCGAATAACAAATAACACAAATAAAGTATGTAAATGATAGAATACTAATAGCGACCTTGAGAATAGAGAACAACCCAGTACACTTCATAGCTATATATGCACCAGACACAGCTAAACCACTGGAGGAATACAGACTTTTTTGCGAGCAACTGCAAGAAGAACTGGATATGATCCCAAACACAGACAAAACATTTATTATTTTTCATATGAACGCAAGGGTGGGAAATGAAATTGTAGAAGGTGTGAAACAAAAATATAACGAAGACGTGACGAACGCCGAAATACTGACGGAGTTATGTGCACATAACGAACTAAGAATAAATAACACGTATTTCTCACACAAACCACAGTACAATTAATATACATGGTCAGACACAAGAGGACGACATTCCACGATAGGCTACATTATAACAAATAAAAAGGTGCATCCCAGAAATATATTAGACGTTCGAACATTGGCATCAGCTAACGTGGGATCAGATCACTGCCTGGTATTATGCAAAACCCGGATGAGCAAACCACCTGTGATAAAAGCTACACCCGAATATGTACAAAAATGAACATAGAATCACTAGAAAATGAAAGCACCAAACAATTATATAATAGACCAACAATGACGACGTAGAGCAGAGCTGGACAAAGATAAAAACAAATATTATCACTGCATTAAAGGAAGCATTGGGACAACGGAAAGTTAACATAAACAATAAACGAGGAAAAAAAACCTGGTTTACCGAAGAAATAAAGACACTCAGCAAAGAAAAGAGAGGCATATGTGAGACACAGAAATAACAAAACAGCAGACGAACACGAGAAATAATAAATAAGAGTAAGAAACAGAGTCAACGCAAAATAAAAAAAATAAAAGAGGAACACTGGGAAAGATTTGCGAAAGATATTGAACATGATTTTTATGGCACCCAAAAAAGAGTATGGAAAATGTTAAGAGCTATAAAGAAACCAGTCAATGAATATAGAGAAATGAATCAGCTAGAGATCGATAGATGTACGGATTACTTCAAACAAATCTACAACGATGAAGGAAACACACCAATACCGAAAACAGAAACACGAGAACTAGACTGGAGAATCACAACAGCACAAGTGACAAACGCGATAAGAAAATCAAAAAATTGAATGGCACCAGGAACAAACACAATGAATGAACAAATAAAGTATGGAGGACAGACCCTAGCGAACGAAATAACGATACTATTTAACAAAATAGTCGAAGCGGAAAGGGTACCAGAAGAATGGAAAACCAGCATAACCGTACTAATATTCAAAAAAGGGGACAAGAGAAACTCGGCAAATTATAGGGGAGTATCACTGTTAGACACAATGATAAAGTTGTTCACTGGAATAATTGCCGAATCGATATGTGAAGCGGTACCTATCAAGGAGGAACGACAAGGTTTCAGGAAAAGCCGATCCACAACAGACGCCATATACACCATTCGTCAAATTACTGAGAAAGCCATCGAGTTTAAAACCCAGTTTATTTGTGCTTCGTCGACCTAACAAAAGCTTTTGGCAGAGTAAAGCTCCCAGATGTGACCGACATACTAAAAGTGTATAACGTTCCTCTCAAAATTATCAGACTCATAGAAGAACTAAACACGAACTGCTGCACCAGAATCAGAACGGGAGGTAAACTAACGGAAAACATCCCAATGAATACCGGAATCAGACAAGGTGATAGTTTAAGTCCAATACTATTTAATCTAGTGATGAACAAGATCATAGAAAGTGCAAACCAAAGCAACCACAACCTGATTATAGTATGTTATGCAGATGAAGCAGTCCTTATAGCTAACAACGAAGACAATCTGCAAAGAATCCTGCATAAATTCAATACCACGGCTGAGGAATACAACATGGTCATCTCAGTTGAAAAAACAAAATGTCTAACAGCCTCTAAAGAACCAGTAAGATGTAAGCTGAAAATAGACAGATAAAGCATCGAACAGACAATGTCATTCAATTACCTGGGAGCAATAATAACAAGCAATCGTAACCTCCAAAAAGAAGTAAACAACCAGGTAAAAAAAGCGGCTACTGTTTCAGGAGCACTGAGAAATATGATATGGAGGAACAAATACCTCAGAACAGATTGTAACACAAGAATCTACAAAACCTGCGTTCGCGCAATACTGACATATGCCATAGAAACAAAAGCCGATAACTGCAAAGCAGAACAAGCAGCAAGAACGAGGGAAATGAAGGTATTAAGAACCATAGTGGAAAAAACAAGACTCGACTACATCAGAAACCAAAACATCAGAGATCAATGTCATATACAAGACATGGTGAGATGGGGGAGAGAAAGAAGCAGGCAATGGAACCAGCACATCTCAAGAATGGACACCGAAAGGATAGTCAAAGGAGCTCGCTATGGGAAGCCAGAAGGATGAAGACCACCGGGAAGACCCCTAAAAAGTTGGCGAGACAGTTGGTCATCAATCTCCCAAGAACAGAGAGACTAAAATCCAGTAAAATACAGGTCAAATTACCTAACGTAAGAAGAAGAAATAATAGTATAGATAATAAAATTTACCTAATATTCCTTAAATGGTGAACAGATTGTAAATAGAATGGAATAAACAAAATGTTCCATTTATCCCTTAAAATACACTACCTAGGAGGTGATTTTTTTTGTAACTAGTTGTCTTCAGAAACGTAGTAATAAATTGGCTGTTGGAAAAAATGCAAAAATGTAAACATACACGGGATGTTTCATTAAACAGAAAGGGAACAAAACATTCGCTTATTAAGTAAGTATACCTCCAAAATAAATTTATTATGAATTTAAAGAAAATATTAAATAAGGCTCGAGGTGAACTAGCAAATCCTTAATTATCAATTAACCTTAATCGTTGCCTGTTCAATTATATTTTATGAAGTAATGATTTTGCTTTAGAAACGTGTCTCTGTAAAATATATATGTACAAATATACAGGGTGTCCTTTAAATGCCTTAAAAGCTTCAGGTAGAATTTTTCCTTTATGAATGCCTAATACAAATCTTCAAAAAAAAGTAGGCATTTGGAGCTTAGTTTTCTTGTACGAGAGTGTTAAAGTTCATATCTTTAAAACAGAATTTCATGGAAACAATAACGAGAACTTTAATGTTGCACGTATCTGCCGATAAGTGACTGACTGCCACTTGATTATGTAAA
>JABXWE010047802.1:0-13203 GCA_014611495.1 Limonius californicus
TTTGAAGTTTTAGTTTCAAAATGCTGCAAAGCCTGGTGGTGATGAAACTAGACTGGGAACCACAATCTAGAAGCGCCCTAATTTTATGAGCCTTATTATTGACATCATAGACGAATAAATGCGCGGTTGATAAAAGTACCTGTTTATTGTATAAATTGACAGATGACAAAGAGACAGATTGGTTTTCTGCTGAGGTTGGGACTAAAGACGTCGCCGCCTCGACAGTAGTGAGATCAGAACGTGCTCTTTCAAAATGCAACAAGGTGTTGTGTTTACCGCCGCATTTTTTACATGAACCGTATTTACAAGATTTGCCGTAATGTCTTTTACGTAAACAATTGAAGCACAAATTAGCTGCTTTAACACGGTCGTGGCGTTCATTGATGGATAATTTTAGAAAGTCGCTACACTCGCGAATAACGTGATCTCCTTTGCATATAATACAATTTCCCTTTGCGCTGAAAAGAACCCTAGTGTTCGATTTATTTTTATTTTCACATCCTTTATCTGTAGTACTTGCTTCTAGTGTTTCTAAAAGATCTGCCCTTGATCTAAGAAAATTAATTAAGTCATTTAGTAATGGCATATCGTTATCTGCCTTATACTCTTCCCATTCGCGGATGGTAATTTTGTCTAGCTTAGTGGTTATTAAATAAATAATTAAGGTGTCCCATTCATTCGTGGGTTGCCCTAGCAATTTTAAAGCACGTAAATGTTTCAAAGCACTATCAATAAGTTTACGAATCTTGGAAAAAGACTCCTTTGCGAGAGGTTCCATGGTAAACAACGCTTTCACGTGGTTGTGTACAAGAAGACGCGTATTATTATACCTGTTACATAAAAGACTCCATGCAACTAAATAATTTGCTGACGAAAACTCGAGCGCCTGTATGGCTTGCGTAGCGCTGTTTACTAAGGACGCTCTCAAGTAATGAAATTTTTGAATATTATTTATACTATCATTTTCATGAATTAATGACTGAAAGGTGTCCCGAAATTCAATCCAATGTTCATATGAACCATCAAATTTGGGCAATTGAATTGTGGGTAATCTAATACCATTAATCGGAGGAACTGAATTTGGGTTAATAGATGAACTAGAATTTGTATTAGCGTCATTATAATCTTTTAGAAGTTTTTTGGCAGTTGTTATGCTTGAGAAATAAGCTTTTGAAAAAATATTTCTTTCTTCCAAATTTGTAACTGAACCTTCCCCTAAACTTTCAATGTCCATTTGGACCTCTTCGAATTCATCAATACATGTTTTAATTTTGTCAAGTCTTTCCTCTAATTCGATAACGTCAGCATCGCTTAAAGCGTCTAAAGCTACACTTTGAATTTCTTTTACATAATTTTGAAAAACAGTTAGGCGTGATTTAATGGGTCCGCGCTTTCGCTTTAGATTTTGCATTTCTTTTGACATATTAAATATTTCTTTCAACTTGTACAAAAATAGACAATATTCGCTTTAGAATTAAACAATATATAAGGATATTGGAAATGGATAAAGGACACTCACCTTTGTGGGTGAAACCAATGTGTTTATTAGATAGACAGCTTTCAAGAGCGTTGTTGTAGTCGCCCAGCTCGATAATCTTCTTTATTCGACTTTTGCTGCAAGAACCGGTGCAAGGGTCCTAAAGACTGCGATGGTCCACTACAGCTCCATTGCCTGTTGATAACAGCGGATGATAGTTGGCCGATTTTGGAACCTTGAGCGCCAACGAAATCTTCAATGAAATGTAACACTCGTTTTCCGAAATTCTTGAACTAATTAGTAATTGCTACTTGTTTGTTGTTTCACAATATCCGGCTCGAAGGACCATTATGTGTAGGCTGGATTTCACTTTGATGATTTTGCTTATAAGATAAAAGCAAGACTATTGATTTATATATCATTTATTTCTGCACACAAAACAAATGGCAACATGCCGGCCGACACTGCAGAATACACACTGCCAGCTTGAAGGCAAGACACACGCTAACAAATTCACCCCACTATTCACACCAATACAATGGCGGTATTTCAAATTACATATAGAAATGCAAACACTACAAATGTAAAATATTTTAAAATGTTCGGTTTTTAATGCGTAGTATTTAAGAAATTATACCCGAAGCTGAAGAATTTATTGAAATTTCGAATGCAAATGCTAATATCGAACACAGGAATACCTTCTTGTACTTACTCGATAATAAATAATATTTCCTATCCTATTTGGGTGGTGACAGATTTTTCCAGTAATCTTTAATCCTTTAACAACTAGATCTCTGAGCAGGTATGCGGATTACTGGGAAGTACATTGCTAACGCCTGTGCGCAGGTTGGGGGTGTCTAATTCAGACGAAAATACATTCACCGTCTCTATATTTCAATAATAAAGAAAAATAAAATAGAACCCTGGGAAAATCCCAAAAACATCGTTGAACCAGCGCCTCTAAGCTCTAAGCCTGTTCCTTCCCCCGCGTTCTGCTGTTTAAACATTACTATAATAAATCTGTGTTGTATGCTATCTGCACTTCATGTAGTAAATTTGTTTGTGACAAGTTTCAATAAGTGTTTGTTTATCAAAATGAACAACACTTTCATGGAGGTTGATGATTTTGAAGACGTGCGGTTAGCGAGCAATAAAATACCTGTTTCTGTTGATATTAAGTTGGTAGTAATTGCATGTATATTAGTAACGTCTCATAAAAAAAGGTAACTTAAAAAATAACGAGTTACTTTATGGTAACTTAGTAACTTATTCAAGTTACTTTTATAATTTTGTAACTTAGTAACTTACTTAGTTACTTTTTTACCGAATAACTGATTAACTTACTTAGTTACTTTTTTAGAGTAACTTACCCAACACTGATTACAACAAGAAATTAATAAAGAAGTGGATTTAGAAATAAAGGAAATAAATAACCTAAATGAAATAATAACGAAGGCTATGTTGACAGCTGGACAAAAACTGGGCAATAAAAAGAAGCGCAAAGAGGAAAATATAAGCGAGGATACCAAAAAAACTGCTGAGACACAGACGAACTCTGTTACAACCGGAAAGAAGGAACACAATCGAATATATAGTAATTAATAAAACCATACGTAAAAAGGTAAAATAAGATCTCAGAAAACATAATGAACGAAAAATAGAAAAGGCAATTGAGAATAACAGAGGAATGAAGTGTCTTAGGCCCACATTGGGCAAAATACAAATAATGCAACTCGTAGATCAAGAAGGTAAACAACATAGAGGAAAGCACAAAATAACTAAGTCACCGAAGTAGTCTACAAGACTCTTTATGAATCAAAAAATGTCCAACTAACGAAATTAAGCAAAACCTAGAAAGGAAAATTATAAACGTAAACTCAGAGGTCTTAGCAGATATAGAGGAATATGAAATAAAAAATGCCCCGAAAGACATGAAAATAACAAAGCCCCTGGCAAAAACCAGATATTAACAGAAATGATAAAAGAGGGAAAAGAAGTTTTACTAACGGTTCTCAAACGGCTATTAATGACTGCTTACACAAGGGAGAAATCCCGAAAAAACCAAGTTGTTAACTAGCGCATATTGCCAATTATGACATATGGTTCACAGACGCGGACCCTTACAAAAATAACATGGACAAAATCGTTAAAACTTAAAGGGCGAAAGAAAGAAAGATGTTGGACGTAAAACTAAAAGACAGGAAATCAAACATCTGGGTAAGAGAAAGAACGAAGATAATAGACGTAGCAGAACATATAGCAGAGTTGAAGTGGAGCTACGCTGGTCACGTTGCTAGACAGCAAGATGGACGACAGAATGTCATACTACAACAATGGAGACCTTGGATGGGGAAAAGAACACGCGGAAGACCATAGATGCGATGGACCGACGACCCGAAGAAGATGGCGGGTTTATCCTGGATGGGAAGTGCCCAGAACAGAGACCAATGGTGTCAGATATGAGAGGCCTATGTTCAAGGAACAAAGGGCTAATGAAGAAGAAGAAGAAGAACGGAATTACGAAAGAAAAATTTAGAACTCTCTTCGATAAGTAGATAAGGTTGAATTGAACGCAGTAATGTCCAACTTTTAATATTAAGATCATCTTAGAGAAACAATATTTATATTTAGCTCTTTCTTAACCTTAACATTAATGTTAAGCATATCAGTTCTCAAAATTCCCAAATAAATTCGTTTTTTTAAATTTTGTTTAAGTTACTTGAGCACTAATGCTTTTAGGTGGGATCGTTTCATAACTGGCTTCTCTTAAATCACTGAAAGGGCTCATCTCAACGAGTACCTCTGACATTGTTCTGCTATTGATGAATTTGTTTGTTTATAGTATATGACATAGCACATGCGTTTGCTGTTCACTTTACAAGAATTTGTCTGAGCTAGAAATATATATCTTGAGGTAGGTTTCGTTTAAGCCGTGTATGGATAGTTTTTTCTCCGGTAGGGTGGATGTATAGGTTAGGGAGTCCTGAAGTCTTTTGAAGTATCTCTTGGAGACTTGTCGAATATGCTGTTCAGTAATAGCCATAGCTAATTCTCTATGTATTTATCTATTTCAAATAAACCACGGAGCATTAATAGCAATCCGTAAGATCTTATTCTGTAAGGTTTTGCAATGTATTTAACCTTGTGCTCCCCAAAAAATTGCCAAATCTTTAAATTTAGTAATAGAACTTTGGACTAACATTTTATTTTATATCATAGTACGATTCTTAATACTTTCCACATTCCACATTCCACATTCCAAACCCTTCACCCACTATAAAAGTTTTTAAAAACTTCCATTTGAAGTTTAACATCTACATCATTTTAATCATAGCTTATGGAACAAAACAATACAGTAAGTTTATTACTTAATTCAAATCTTGGGTGCACAATGCGTCAATTATATAACGTGAGCGGATTATTAGCAACGGCTAAACAAAGGGTTGTAGAGTTTGCACTTTGAATTTCCTAGAAGCGCTTGCAGTACATTCCAAAGTTGTCTGCAGAATACTACGCGCAAATAATTTCCTTATGGCTTTGTAATTCAGATTCTCTGGAGAGAAATAGTTAAAGCATCACGTCGTTACATATTCATGTTATACTGGTGTGTTACTGGGGACTAGATGCAAAAGCTGCAACTCGTGTATTGTATAGAAATAATGCCATTATGCTTGCGATTCTGCATTTCATGTGTTAGTATAAATTCGTGTAAATAGTCTAACGTTTAAATTAACTTATTTACTATACGTCGTATACTCGACCTTTAAATCAAATCTTTGGGAATGGGGTTAATAACAAAACCATTGTAAAGAGTATTTGGAATAAGTTTTTCTGCGTGGGAATGTTGCCTATTAATAATAATTATAGCGATTTAACTAAATACTAACTGAATAAAATATAGAAGAGAAAATTTAATTGCCTGTATTCGTTCGGAAATTATAGTGTAAATAAAAATAGTCCATGATTATTGACATCGATTGACACAATTCGTAATTGTTTTTGTAATAGCCATATTTAATTTTTGCGTTTTTTAGTGGGCATTTTATTCTGAAAGCAATTGTATGCTACGTATTATATTTATTTTGATGTTTAAATTATTTAAAATTTAATTTGCAATCGCCGACTGATTGTTTCTTTGTTTAGATAGATCGGTGGATCTCATCAGCAACAGTCTTTATTTCGTTCCACTGTTGGGCATCCGCTTCTTCTCTGCCACGTGTTTCTCCTTAGCGCTAAGATCGAAACACGGGGGACCTACAGTTTAACGCCCAATACTAAAAATCCGGTAGAGAGCGCTCAGATGAATGCTTACAAATATGCGTTTATAGTAGTGACAGGCATATCTCGAATCAAATCATTCGAAATAATGGATATGTATATATTTCGAGATATTTCGAGAGGCGAGTAACTCACCCGAATGATAAAAATTTCTAGAATTACGTTCGTTTAATGGCGCGCGCATCTCAGTGGAACAATTCGAAATATTAGATTATATATGCATCACCGACGTGCTAATAATGCATTCGAATTATAAAAACTTCTCGGATTACTTTCCCTACATTCGAATGATAAAAACTTCTCGGATTACTTTCGTTTCGTTCGGCTTCTAATGCAAAATATCGTTTGTGTGTGTCGGTACATAATTGGAGTAGCTTTCGAATGAATTTGTAATTCGAGAAGCTACTAAGAGATAAACTTCAACTACTTTATTCTGAAACATACATTAATAGTATATTAAAGAACTAGTTTCATAAGGCGTTTTCTTAACGCACGAGTCCAAGTTTGAAAAACGAGACGCGAAGCGTCGAGTTTTTCAACGGACGAGTGCGATAAGTGGTCTTATGAAACGTGTTCTTTATACTATTTTTTCTATTGAGGAAGTTTAAGAGTATTTTAAATAAATTTATGTAAAAAATTTTACGTCAAATCGATTACTAGGGAGTTTTTATAAACACTTATGGCAGCACTGACAGGTGGCTGAAACTGACATTTCAAACTTTCAAATTCAAATCGAACTACCAACATCGTAAAAAAACAATACTAAAAACAAGTACTTATAGGCCTCCTTAACGTACTGTTTTTAAGCTAAAACAGTGCGCTTAGAACGGCTTTATAAAACCGAAATAGAAAAAGGTATTATTGTATAATTGTTCTGTTAGGCAGATTTATTTTTTAATTATAGGTATTATGAAGAATATGTATCTTAAGAAAAATATGTATATGAATTTTGTGGAATTAAATATAATTCAAACAAATGTATAGAAACTAAATTATAAACTCCTAAATTTACAATCTGCACAGTCTGCATATTAAACCAACAACTGCATTCATTAACTGTGTAGATACATTTTCCAGTTCGATTTTTACACCATTTGAAATTTTTGCTGCTTGCTATTTTCCCTTCAATATTTTGTTCTTGGAAATAATAGTTTTCTACGTTATATCTTGCGAAATACGTGAGCTGTGATGTTTGTTTTAAAACTTTCACTGGATACTATTTCTATAATATCTTCGCCACGTAAAAACCAATTCTAAATATCTGGGATTAATTTTGAAGTTATAACACGTATTGAACCAATTTTCTTTAGCGTTAAATTACGGCTTTTACTACATATTAATTGTTTCTTGTCTTACATCTACAAAATTGCTACATTTAAAAATGTTGTTCCTAAAGTAAACCCGAAGAGCAAAACACGTAGGTTAATTCCGGGAGAGATGCCCACATTTTATTAATAAGGTATACTAAGAAAAATACAAGGAGAAAAAATTAATAAATGACGTGTATATATATATATATATATATATATATCTTATATATTGAACAATACAGAGTAATAACATAATAATCAAAAATAACACGCTCAACAATAACAAAAAATAATTTCTGAATACTGCAAGACGTTATCTCGCCCAACGTATGTGGGCGAGTTGATTTACAAACTACGGCGATGTGACATTGATATTGACAGTCTTTCTGTCCCATTGCTGAACATCGGCCTCTTCTATGCCACATGTTTCTCTTCAGCGCCAAGGTAGAAATACGGGGGACCTACAGTTTAACGTCGAATCCGAACGACAGAAATTCCATAGAAGGTTTTTAGCATTAAGATCCCACGGTTGCAAGCCGGGTTGGGAAATTGTGTGTGGCGGGGTGCAAACTAGATTTTTATAAATCTGCTTAGTAATGCTTAGGTTTGGAACCCAAGCCAGAATCGCAGTTTTACTTAGAAAGCGAGCGCTCTACCAACTGAGCTAGCACCACACTTCCTACCTATTCCGCCCTTTTGGTCAAGATTTTGCCACATCTATCACACAAGTTAAGGTACTTGGAGCAAATTTCCTGAAACCAGTAATAAAAGGGGACACATTGAAGCCAGACTTCTTTCTTAAGTGTAGTTTGATACTTGTCTCCTCATCCTGCGCACTTTGTTTCACCTTCTTCTACATCTACACTATCTTCACTAGAATCATTACATTCAATTTCTGCATCGGTATCTTCAGATGCAGAGGAAGAAACGCATGTTCTTTTTCTCTTCTTAAGACCAATATTTTTCCTTCGTTTACTTTCATTTTTTCTCTTCAACTTTAGTATGTGGTTTTTCATTTTCATCTAATTTTCTTCTCCAAGAAGGCTTGATGGACCCACTGGAGATTTATTTAAATATACTTTCTTAATTCTTCTTATAGTAGGCACCGAAATGTCTAGCAGCGGCATTAACGCCCATTGCACCCAATTTGCAATTGTTTTTCTGTCCATCAACCTCGTTCGCAGTTGGCTTTCCTTTTATAGTCTATAGACACAGCTAAAAATCAAAAATATACTCAGTATTCCTGTAATTAAACATGAGTCATCTCTCCCAAGTTGATCTCAGATCAACTAACCCGAAGTAACAGGGAGAAATGATTCGCCTTTTTAATTCTAAACGGTAACTTTTAAGGAATACCCTATACAACCCTGAGCAACCAAACCAAAACTTTAAAACTACCTTAAATACCAATGAGTACAATACATTACATCTAAGTGAAAAACTAAAAACTACAATCAGGACGAGCTCTTTTAAGTATGGTAGGTCATTATCTAGGTTATTGATTGTTCGCAGTTAACCTTTAATTTATTTACTGCGTGCAGTATGCTGGCATATTTAATAAGGAGGGTCTATTTCTGAGTCGACCTACTGTCGTGCTCTAATAACCGCGGATTATGAAATCCTTAAATCTGCAATTTTAATTACAATTTTCGCTTATCTTTGAATACAGGTTTTAGGAAACATAAATTACTTTTTGCGAAAATTATCACGGTAATATTTTTTACGTTACTTTCATCCTATTTAATTTCTAACTTATAATAAAAAAAAGCTTTAACCTAATTTTCCAACAATGCTAGAACTGTTAAATTAAATTGCTAAGGCCGTTTGGAAGCACCGTAAAACAAAACGATAAAATTCTCTGACATCTCTATGAATTTCAAGTAACCCGCTTGTATATAGATTGCCAAGTTTAAACCTAAAGCAGAACTACACTATTTTAAAAACTACTATGGATCAGGACACCCAGATTCTATCTGAAAATAGTTTACAGATGCTACTGAAATGTCATATTTCAGCATTTCTATAAGTACCTTTTTCTGTTTGAAATCGGACAATGCTATGCATAGAACTCTGCTAAAATACTTGAAATTTGTATAATTTTGAAGTTAAATTACTGTGAACGAAAGTAAACAAATCCCTGAAAAAGTAAACTGTGTTGAATTACATCTTCGAGTAAATTCCAATACCTTCAATGAACTCTACACGCTTTGTTTAAACCAATAAACGTGCATTTTGAGCATATGAGAAAACAGAAATTGTTCTGTTCGGTACTACAATTTCTATTTAGCTAAGTGTTACAAATAACTAACAGAGTATGTAAACCAATCAAATTAGGAAGATAACCCAACAACCAAGTGTTACGGGCCAAACGAGCTTTTTCGTCAGACCGCAGCAGGAAAGATGGTGTGTCTTCGACTTAGCTCAGCGAAATAGGGAGTGATTCACAAGAAACGCTTAAGGGAAGGAAATCTAACGTAGTTGTATACAGGGTAAGTCAAAATTAGTGGGTGCCACATCCAAATCACAGCTGATTGGCGGTTCTCGTGGACAGGCCGATAAACCAACAGCTTACATGCATCATAAAATATACAGAAATAGAAGATATTTAAGACAAATATAACTCTATTGCTTGAAATTGGCAACACACATAATATAAAAATACAATCAAAACGGTAATAAGTGTAGTTGCACAAAAAGGATGTTGGGACGTTCAAACCAAAAAAAGCTCACCGCCACTGGCTTACGAAATTTACTTTAATGAACAAACAGAACTACGCAGCCAACAACGTTCGAGTTTACAAATTAAATACACTTTACAATTAACAAATAATGACAACTGGCGACTGAAGGTCGCGGTATTTTATGCACCAATACAAACCTTTAAAATTAATTAAAGACAAGGCAATTTTACCTTAGTTTCGTCAGTTGTGCAGGAGAGACAGAGCACAATTTGGGTGTTCGTGGTTCACACCACACACACACCAACGGAACTCCAATTGAAATTGTATCACCTTGCACAATCACAAAGGAATTCCTTCGAAAACGGAGGCCTTAGATGTTTTTCCAATCGGGAATAAAATATTCGCCGCACAAACTTCCAAAGGGTTTGTCGCAGCATCCGCAAAAGCGATAAGCAAATTCGCAATGAATTGCCAGCTTATTTCTTTAAATCCTACACTTGTCGATGGTTCCGTTCACCCTATGGTGATAACATATCAAAAGCTAGTACATATATTCAAGGGCAATATAACTATAAAGTTGAAAAATCAAGTATACGATGCATATGTACTTCCAGTAATCACATAAAAAAGATGGACACTTTAAAAATAACCCAACTATAAATTGAGTGGAATACGCTGAGATCAAGACTAGCAGATATACGAATGAATAAATTTGTTGAACAACCAAAACCAAAGGAGAATAGCAGAATAAAAATTATGCTGGGCCGGACACGTAGCACGTCAATTGGAAAATGGTGGACCAAAAGAATTGGAACATTAAGACCCCGGACAATAAAAAAATATAGGGGACGGCCCAAAAAAAATTAATAGGATACGAAGAAGAGGTTGGTTCTGCACTGCACTGCACCAAAACAAATTAAAAATTGAAGAAATTTAGGGATACTATATTCAGAAGTGGACAGATAAGTGTCGAAGAAAGATGTGTTCCTGTTGCAATTGATACTATAATCTTTTGTGTAGTATTATTTTCATATTCTGTCTCATTTTATTTCATTATGTTTCTTCAAACACATACTACTGTTCTGCACTGAACTGCGCCAAAACAAATTAAAAATTGAAGAAATTTAGTGATACTATATTCAGAAGTGGACAGATAAGTGTCGAACAAAGATGTGTTCCTGTTGCAATTGATACTATAATTTTTTGTGTAGTATTATTTCCATACACCGCGCTTAAATCTGATCAAATTCGGAATAAAATCGTAATAAGTGAGGGCGCCAACGGGAATAACACTAGATCCGGCACTGCTCAATCTCCACGTTACTTTGAACGGCCAATCTGAAGGTTATGCATGATGGAACTTACCTTTTCACCAATTGTTCCTAATAATAAATGTGAATTTACTAGCCCCGTAAACAAAAGGGCGCAACAATCACTCTCAGCTGTTCTTACAGGAATATTCACATTACTTTTAATAAAGATCAAAATAACATAAGAGTTGAGTATAAAAAAAAGGTATTTAATTAAGCTTAAAAAAGCGGACAAAAATACATGTAAATGGTTAAATAATTATGATTTGGTAACGAATAAAGATAAATATTATAGAAAAAAAAAACATATTTTAAAACGAACAATCTTAACTTTAAATAAGGTCACACACAGGTGAACCCAAAACAATTAAATCCAAGCTAATAATACCTGAAAAAAGATACTGCAAAAAGGCCTTGTACACACAGTGTTTTCTTATAAGGGTAAAGTTCCTCGAATAAAACATAAAATTATAAATTGATTTCACAGGATTGCACAATGAATAGTGTCGTCTCAGCCCCCCCACCCCCCGTGAACTATTGGAACATCTGGAGCGTGGCCAACAAAGGTTTCGAAAATTAACACGTTTCGATGGAAAACTGGCCCTTCAGCTAGAGTCAGTCCCTCAATGTAGAGTGGTGCAGTTTTTACAGTTGCTTCTCTTGAAACCGCTTGCTTTCGGCAGATTTTTTAATATTGTTTCATACGACGAAATTTTCTAAATCGGTACTTTCAGCGATATTTTCGGAATTTTTGGAAAACCGAATATTCCCCTTCTTCGGACGTACCATAAATGGTACCGCACAAAGAGAAAGTAATTACCTATTGGTAACTGATTCGGACACCCGAGGGTAATTTTAAACCTGCGTAACAGTCAGGTCGAGAACTGGAGCCTGACTTCCGTCTTTTCCCCGCACTAAACAGGGTGCAGCCTCGGATTAATGCTGCGTTTGCAGATATCTAAATAACGTCACGCCTACACTACACGGTACATTCTATTAAAACGACCGAACTCCACAAACAACTTTTCGATAGCAATAATATATTATTTTATGGTGTGAAATCTTTATGAGCGCTACTGTACTATACACTTATAGTAAAGACTAATACCGGCTACTAATATTTTACACTCGACACTGTGAGACCAAACAAAGTAGTTCTCCTCTGGGTTAGTCCACGTGTATACAGTGCTTCCCAAAAGTAACGGAAAAATTCTATAAAATTGTTAAGAAAAATATTTCATAAAAATACTCGGACACGTCGATTTTTATTTTTAAATTGTCATTTAGAGATGTAATTTTCAACCCCCCACCCCTCAACCCTTAAGCCCTAGCAACTCCAACTTTAAAATTTCAAATAGCAAAGTACTCCTTATAATACCTCATCTGATAGCTTTCTTTATGCTGAATACAACAAAAAAAAGTTTTTCATAATCGGTGGATAAGTAACGGAGATATTTACCAAAATGTATTCAAATGAAAGTGCCAATATTCGAGCAGGCGTTGGTACGGTTGCAGCAATGAGTGATAAAAACAATTGAAATTTATCGTTCTCAGTACGTTTTAATGCGTTTATGTACTATTTTTAAACTTGGATGAAAAAAATTTTTTTTTGTTAGAAAAAAATTTTGTTTTTTTGTAAAAAAAAATTTTTTTTTCTTAATTTCTCAAAACCCGTCGCAATGTTTACAGAACGTACTGAGAACATAAACTTCAATTGTTTTTACCACACATTGCTAAAACCGTATCAACGCCTGCTCGAATATTGGCACTTTCAGTTGAATACATTTTGTTAAATATCGCCGTTATTTATCAACCGATTTTGAAAAACTTTTTTTTGTTGTATTCAGCATAAAGAAAGCTATCAGATCATCAGAGGTATCATAAGGGGTACTTTGCTATTTGAATTTTTAAAGTTGAAGTTGCTAGGGCTTAGGGGTTGAGGGGTGGGGGGTTGAAAATTACATCTCTAAATGACAATTTAAAAATAAAAATCGACGTGTCCGAGTATTTTTATGAAATATTTTTCTCAACGATTTTATAGAATTTATCCGTTACTTTTGGGAAGCACTGTATAATGTTGTAGAAACACAGATCTCTCTAATGTTAATAACGTTCAAAAATAGCAATATCAAGTACAACATTTAACC
>JABXWE010047803.1:0-11026 GCA_014611495.1 Limonius californicus
AGAAGTTAATCAGGAACGAACTTTACGTCAGCGGCATGTAAAGTCTAATACACACTTCCAAATCAAATTAGATAATTTGAATGCGAACATCATTTCCAGCAACTGCTAGATTCTCATTTTGCGGACGGCATAGTAATTTGAAAAGGGTCCACGAGCCTATGCCAGTTAATCCCAGTAGTTTCCCCCAGGAATTTTGGTTAAAAAAGTAATAAAAGTTCCTTAAACGGGTTGGAGATAGTTCTCCGAAACGGACTGAGGTAATAAACCAACGGCTCTCTGTTCGCTTCCAACATGTAGACGGCCGAATTATTAAATTTACCGCAATTAAAAGTTCGACCGTGCGTGAACGATTAGGGACCAAAGTAAACAAAGTTGTAGACGAAAAGGCCCGCGGGATAAAGAAATGCCCTTCGTGTTCGAGCCCAAGCTCGGTTGTGGTCACGCGCCTTTCTGACGTAAGTGCTTTTAAATTTATATAAATACCCGCAAATCCTTGACACTGAAGATTTATTTCCAAGCCCTTTATTTTCAATTTGCAGTATTGAGGCGAATCCAAAATAAACGTTGCTGAATGAGGCAAGGCAATCGCAAGAAACGAATGCAAATTCCGATTTTGACGAGGATATTCTTTCAGGCGGCGCTCAACGCCTTTATGCTAGGTTATGTGACTTAATTGAAAATGATGTTGAAATTACAACCCCAGTTGAGTAGACTTAATTAAAATTTCCACATCAACAACTTTTAAATTAATTTCGAAGAAATTTTGTATTTTAATCCGTTTCTATTGCCTCAGTTTATGATAAAGGAGATTAAAGAACAAAATCTTTGAAATTTTACAAGAATCGATAGCTACGCCAATGGTTTATGAATTTTCACTTCTATGCTCTTAGTCAATACAACATGTTTTAAAGTAGAAATTCGTTATTGCGATTTGGGGAACGAATGGAAAGAAAAAACATTGCGGATTCATTTCCCATCGGAATCCTCAGCCCCTCTTTAGTCAGTAACAGGAATATAGGGATGGAAAAGAGTAAGAAAATTAGATAATGTGAGTTTCGTGGGTAATACTGTTTCATTATTCACCTGGACAATCCAGGAAAATCACGAAAACTGTAAGATAGGACAGACAATCTACAGTATCAAACCAAAGAGCACTATTTTTATACAATATATTATACAATATACTGCTCTTTGATCGAACCCAGGACTGTAATTCGTATAAGAAGGTATTTGTGCTTCCTTTAAAGGCAATACATTACTGATATAGACATAATTAAATATCCCAGTAATGGTAATGATACAACCTTCTTAGTTCTTGCATTCTTTTTTAACATGCTTTTGAGGTTTCTTATCTTAGTGTAGGGTTTTGGGGCAGAAATTTGATAATGTGTAGTTTAGATTTGCAATAGCAATAGATATAAATTATATTTCATCTTAAACTTAATCTCCTAAGTAGGAGGAAGAAGTAATTAAGGTATCTGAAGTAGTATAAATAAATATATATAATAATATATTAAAATGGGATTCTTATAGAATTTTGAAAAATTTTTTAGAAAATGCAACTAATACATTTTGTTTTGCAGTTCAAAAAAATGAGCGTCAACACGGCAATGCTGACAAGGGACCCTTTGTACCATTCTCCAGAAGGGGAGAAAAGGACAGAAGAGAAGAAGAGCAACGCGGAAAAGGGGTGTAAGGCGTAGGGCGGAAAGAAATATCAAAGGGCGAAGAAGGAGAAAGGACGAGAAAATGGGAGCGAAAATAAGAAAGTGGTTAAAGAAATGCAAAAGAAACAAGGGAAAGGGGAAAAAATAGGAACGTGGCAACAGGAAAAAGAAAGGAGCGAAGAGTATGAGGAAAAGAGTAAGCGAAAGAGAAGGGCTTGTAAACAGAAAAGGTAGTTCGTGGAAAAGGTGGGCAGGGGAAGGAAGGGATTTGCAGTTGTTTTCTGTAAGGACCGATGAGAATGAGAGCAATGAGGAAAAGGGGTGTAAGGCGTAGGGCAGAAAGCAATATCAAAAGGCGAAGAAGGAGAAAGGACGAGAAAATGGGAACACAAATAAGAAAGTGATTAAAGAAATGCAAGAGAAACGAGGAAAAGGGAAAGAAAATAGGAAAGTAGCGACAGGTAAAGGAAAGGGTAGAAGAGAATGAGGAAAAGAGTACACGAAAAAGAAGTGTTGGGAGACAGGAAAGGTAGTCGGTGGAAAAGGTGGGAAGGGTAAGGAAGGGATTTGCAGTTGTTTTTTGTAAGGACCGAAGAGAATAAGAGCAACGTGGAAAAGCGGTGTAAGGCGTAGGGCGGAAAGAAATATCAAAAGGGGAAGAATGAAAAAGGACGAGAAAATGTGAACGAAAATATGAGAGTGGTTAAAGAAATGTAAGAGAAACAAGGGAAAGGGAAAGAAAATAGGAAAGTGGCAACAGTAAAAAGAAAGGAAAGAAGAGAATTAGGAAAAGAGTAGGCGAAAGAGAAGGGTTTGGGGACAGGAAAGGTAGTTCGTGGAAAAGGTGGGGAGGGGAAGGAAGGGATTTGCAATTGTTTTCTGTAAGAACTGAAGAGAATGAGAGCAACGCGGAAAAGGGGTGTATGGCCTAGGGCGGTTGAAATATCAGAAGGCGAAGAATGACAAAGGACGAGAAAATGGGAACGAAAATGAGAAAGTTGTTAAAGATATGCATGAGAAACGAGTGAAAGTGAAAGAAAATAGGAAAGAGGCGACAGGAAAAGGAAAGAGGAGAAGAGGATGAGGAAAAGAGTAAACGAAAAAGAAGGGTTTGGGGACAGGAATGGCAGTCGGTGGAAAAGATGTGAAGGGGAAGGAAGGGATTTGCAGTTGTTTTCTGTAAGAACAAATTTTGTGTTTTGGACAAGGGTGTTCGTGAATTGATAAACATATTTGGTTAATGCCCCAGAATGTTGTACCGCCACATGGTCACGAAGTAGTTGCATAAGTGGATCGTCTTCTTTGCGATAGCAACCGATTGGCCAGAATTCGAACGTTAACGTGCAGTAAAAACATTAGATTAAGGTTATATTGTTCGAAACGGTTTTCGCGGATATGGCGGACCGAATGGTTTTGGGCCGGGTCGCACACGTAAGGCATTATACATTTCGGAAGGACGCATCTAACGTCCACCCCCTTCCATCTCCCGCCAAACCGATCTTACTTAGTCGATTGGTTCTGGAATTTTCTAGCGTTTTATAGAAAATGTTCTCGCAGCCACGACGATTCAAAATCTATCACTAAGACCGTTTCGGGACGCGCCATTGGGGCGTTATGGCCGTTTTTCGAAAATGCAATATTGCCGCCACTTATTTAAAACTTGCACTTTAGACTACGACCGGGCGGAAAACTGCGCTGTCGGGGGTTGCGCTTCGAAATTTCTAGATCGGTACCCAAGCAGGCTAGGGGAACGCGCCGGGCGACGTTCGATGCATCAAAATATCGGTTATGACGCTATTGAGATGGAACCCCACCGCTACATCTTTTGACCAATGGTCTTCCCAAAAACGCTTATAAAACTTTCTTCTTCGAAAACCCATTTTTTCATTTTTCGGTCGAGTACGTTCTAACTTGAGGAACGGTTGGAAGCGGTATTCGACTGCTACGATGGCTCCGGTGGAGGCGAGCGGGCGTATTTGATGACTTTGAGGGATTGCAGCTCGATCGATCAAGACGAATTCTTTTTCGGCCGGTAGCCATTCGCTGCCGCTCCGGCAAAATTTTTAGTATTGACCTCGGTCTGTCAATAGGTCAAAATGGACCTTTTTTGGGGATGCGTTGTTGAGTTGTCTTTGGATGTAGCCTCCTGAAGTATGAGCCATCCGATAGAACGTTCCTTGTCCTACAATTTTCGTCGGGAAGGTTACTTTAGGATACGAATGTCTTCAGGACAAAAACGCCGACGGTGTAAAACGGCGGTGCTAAAAAACCGGCACCCAACTTGGGCGTAGGCTAACGCCACTTCTTACCGATCCGTTTGCCAAATCCGCATCTCGATATCTTGCTTCGTAGTCCTCTGGCGATATCTCGAAGTTAAAGGCCCGTCTTTGGCCATGTTTTCGGAATATCGAAAATTTTTCAAGGTTTGTATTTTATAAAATAAACGAGCTATCGTAAGGCGAATGGTGTCATTGGAAAGAGCGCCGCCAATAATACTATTTGGTACCGCGGAATCGGCGGCAACAAAGCGATTGAAATTACAAAATGCTCTAATTGTTATAAGAGTGATGTACTCAATAACATAATTACGGTAAACACTTAGTTGTGAGTAAAATAATTAAGAGCACACTTCATTTCTTCTTATTGTTATTTCAAGTAAATTAGCCAGGTTTTCATTCAAGGTAACACTTCATAGCTTCAGTGGTAAACAACAGCCAAGGGAATTTGAAAATCTTTGAAGGTATTCAAATCAGTTAGCTTTAAGTCCATGTTTTCCTATCTTTATACTGTGCTTCAAACGCTCGCTACATATTTATACCTCTCGAGGCAGAATTATTTATCCCTTCACAAGATTTTCCACATAACACGTTTTGTACGTTTGGAGGTGAAGTTTATACCTCTTCACAAGGTATATTAATGTTGGATAATGTGTAATAGTTTCTTATACACTACTTTAAAGTATGTTTCAAATATATTACGTTTGCATATAGCTAATACCTTCGGAGGTAGAATAATCAACCTTTGTGATTTGCAATATATACTTCAAGGGCGAAAACAAACACTTGATTAAATACATGGAAATTTATTCACGCGTTCGTTATTTTAAAACAATACATATCCTACTAAGCGAAAAGAAAGGAAGAATTAGTTTCTTATCAAATGTGCATTCGGTAAAAACGTGATGGTAATTTGAAATTTTACATACTAGACCATGCAAATGCAAGCACTTCCTACGGTTTGGGGACAGCTGTAAACGGTATGTTGTCTGTGTTTGCGTTTCCTAAATACTGCCGACACAGGTCCACATTAAACATTATATTGCTGAGCCTTCCAAAGATTTACTTTTTTCACCTGTATGGAGTGAAAACGATTAATTGCATACCTATGTCTTTTATTTTTTATTTGTATTAATTTGTGGTAGTGTTTAAGTGTTACTGGATTAGCTCTGTAAATTAATTTCCAAAGATCCCCACCAGGATTAAAAACAATTAAAAGGCATGGGCATCGAAGCATACCTTATTCTAGAATCGTAGAATCGTGGAAAAATACTATTTTAGTGTGTCTTCGGAAGAAATTTGTAGACCCAATACGAATTACAAATATATATATTATTTTGTTATTGTTTTACTTTGTATTGTCTATAGTCTCTATACCCGAAGTTGCTCATTTGTCAGTCTATGTTATCATAATACATAGTATGTAGAGGTTAACCTACCACGAAATTTTTTCATTTTGAAAAATGAAGTATTGATAGCGAATATTTGCTAACATATTTTATTAATATGTATATACAGTGCGAGTATAAAGTCTAGAACTATCGAAATAAATCTTTTATTAAATGCTTTAGAAAAAAATCCCAAACACGTCGATTTTTATCTTAAATTAGACATATTTGAGGGTAATTGATATTTGTATATTGTCTTTTGTTTCTGAGTTATAGCGATAGCGAAAATTTTATTAAATGGATTCCCTAATTTTTATGATGGATTTGGAAAGAGCGTGAAATTCTAAAACCAAATATGCTAACAAAGTATGATACTGCATTAAGAAGTTTTCGAGATAATTTAGTTTAAAGTTTTAAAACAAAAAACGAATGACAATGAAGAGTTTTTTAAATCCGGCAGTAGCCGATGGTCTGTTTAGTACCTCTTGGTAAAACAGTGAGACGGAACACACATAACAGATACCCCTCGAAAAAAAAAACCCAAAAGGCGCCACTCGCAGCACTCGATATATTTACGGCCCTCCCCTGAAGATGTAATTTTTTGAAAGTCCGGAGCCAGGAAGGGTCTAAGGCTGACTGACTTAAAAACGCAACGGGAATCTCGACATGTGATGAAATGTTCTAGAAAGAAAATTAACACGTGCGACTTTCGAGAAAACCTTTGGGAAGCGATACGCGAACGCAGCAAAAGAGGAATTCTAAGAAGTGTTTAAAGGTCAGCACGAGAGAAACAATGTTCGGCAATTTTGAGCCTACAAAAGCGAACTGTCAACATAACTCAACTTTAGAAAGACAAAACAAAATAGCGAAACGGTAACCCAAAATAAGACTGCAATTAAAATATCGTTATTAATTCTTACGAAGCGGCAAACAAATTACGGAATTAATTCATATAGAGTGGCAAATTTTACACGAACATAGCAAATCTTTTTCGAAAACATACAAATTACTTATTCAACGTTTTTCTGTTTGCTGTACAAGACGTTTTAGAGACAAATATGCAATTAGTTTTAACAGTAAAACTATTTTGCAAGAATTACATCACAATTTGAAAATATTAAGCATTAACTTTAGCTATGAAGAGGTTAATATTATAGTTTATTATTCATATAATTAGAGGAGAAACGTGGCAATAAATTTATTAAGTTTTATTGCTTCATGGCAATACCTCCTCGCACAATTCTAAAGTTGCATTCGTGAATGTGGCTGCTCTAACCTCTAGCGATTTTTACTTATTTAAACATCTAAAGTGTGCAATTAAAGCAATTAAGAGTAAATGTAAATACCTAAAAAAATAAATCAATACTCTGACCTCTTGATATTATAGTAACCTTAAATATTTTGTATCGCAATGACAGCTATTTATCCGTGCTTAAGTAAGATTTAATGTATGAAACAGTTCAATCTATCACTACTTGCATCACTTCGTCTTTGTCATTTCTATTTGTATATATTTTTTTTAATTAGCAATCATGTTTGGTTTGGAATCATAATATTTCTTTCATTATTTTTGAAGTTTAGAATTTGCTAGATTTCCTAACCTTAGTATTCATTATTTTCCTATAAATTTCAGGTTAAATACAAATCAAAGTTACACAATTACTACTACTAATGATTGTGGCATGTCACATATTTGATTTAAAATTTATTAATTATTAACGCATATATTTCAACTTTGCATGTTTACAAAATTTGGTTTTTATTCTAAAACCTAAATAGACCGCTGCAAACAGCGCCACCCATAGAAGGTGAAAATAACAGATGGACGAGAAACGACAAAGAAAAAGCTACTGTCTTCGCAAATCACTTGACGGAAGTATTTAAATCTTTCCCATCATCCACCAATTTAGAAGAAGAAAGAGAAACACGAAACTACCTTGATTCCCCCTTCCAAATTACATCTCTTATAAAAAAATTCAAACTAAGTGAAGTAAGATCAGTTACAATAAAGAAATCAACTGCAAAAAAGAAACTTCTAGATATGACTTATTAACTGGAAAAGTATTACAAGAAACACCAGAAAAATGTTTAGTAGATATTACACGTCATATTTTCAATGCCATCCTCAGACTGAATTATTTCCCAAATAAATGGCCTAAGCCAGGAACAGACACACATATTCGATCATCGTATAGATATAGACCCATTATTATCCAGCATTATCGAAGGTATTCGAAAAATGGTTTCTAAGGCGTTTGAGACCAATACCGGAAAAAGAAAAACTAGTCCCCGATCATCAGTTTGGATTCAGGAACCAACCATCAAAGATATTGCTCTGCAGCCTTCTTAGACTTGAGTGAAACTTTCGATAAGGTTTGGCACGATGAGTTATTCTACACTAAAGAACTAAACTTGCCTCACAATTACTATCAGATCTTCAAGTCATACCTAACTAATCGTTACTTCCCAGTAAAACACGAAGGTGAAGATACAGATTTATACGACATAAAATCACGAGTGCCTTAGGGTAGCGTACTGGGACCCATACTATGTATAATATTTGCGATGGACCTACCTACCGCAAGACTTACGACAGCAACCCTATTGCAGCATCCAGAATCTTGCAAACTAATTTAAACAAAACCCAAAATTGGCTTAGAAAGTGGCGGATTAAGGTCAACGAGGTGAAATCTATCCATATTATATTCACATTCTTAAGAAAAGAGACATGCCCGCCAGTTACTCTAAATGGACAACCAATCCTGCATACGGATGATGTGAAGTAACTCGGTATAAATATATATATATATATATATACAGGGTGTATCAGAAATAGGTACAAATATTAAATCCGATGGTGGATTACAATATGTACAAACTAAAAAAAAAAACATTTCTTTGGCAATGGGATCCTTAAGATATGAGAAAATAATAATTGAAAATTTGACCCAAAAATGTTTGAGTACCGCAGGATAATAACTAAAATTTGAGTTCAAAGACATGTTATGCAAAGGAGAGTAAGATAGAAGTGCAAAACAATTTCTTATCACCTGCCACAAACCAATACTATTAGGTAGGTCAGTAATTTCTATTCAGTCTGTTGTTGTAATCACAAACCAGACAAGTTTTTACGTGTTTGCCACTTTGGATTTACTTTACAATTACGTAATAACTTTCTACAGCTTAAATGCATTTTCTATGTATCAGCAGCAGTTCTCAAACAAAATTTTATTTTATTTTTTAATTCTATAAAATAATCTTAATGTTTTTTGAAAAATGAATAGTACCATTGAACTCTACTTGAGCCAATCTATTACTGGTTTTAAATATTTGTACCTATTTCTGATACACCCTGTATATAGGCAAAAGGGTAACATGGGGAAAGATCATCTTCACCAATAGAAAGTAACTTGGGTTGCAGTTCAACAAGATGTACTGGTTGGTGGTAAGGAAATTACAACTCTCAATAAAAAACAAAATTCTAATTTACAAAACCATACTGAAGCCAATTTGGGCTTAAGGGTTACAACTCTGGGGCTCAGGTTCAAACTCTAACCTCGAAATCCTACAGAGATATCAAAACAAAGTATTAAGAATTATAGTCAATGCTCCATATTATGTGTCAAATGCTGTTGCGAGTGAAAAATATCGTGTCAGTTTAACTAACCACCCTAACATATTAGCAACACACTGGTGAATACAAGTGTCAGAAGGAGGTTAAGCGTTTCAAACTCTCAGACTTAATAAACAGAGTTGACTAGTGTCTGGTTTGTAATTAGTGTAGTCTTATCAAATTAGCATTAGTTATGTTATTAGTATTAATTTTACATATGTAAAATCTAGAGTTTAATATTTAAAGAAGGTGCTTTACTGAAAGCTTCATACCAACGTTTTGGTATTATTTTATTGTCTGACTAGACAGATTGTAAGATATTAAAGTTATAAAAAAGCTTTTATTCTATTTCATTGTTATAGCAGCTATACGGACGTACAACCACAATTTATATTAAAGAATGCTACAACCACTAAACTAGCTCAGGTTCTGAAAGTTTGCTGAAGTGAAGCTTTAAATAAATTTTGGAACACTCCTACCACCACGATATTTACAACACTTAAATACGTATTCCGGCGACCTTCAGTAGCAACTGGAACTAACTAAAGTAATAAGTCCTTCACCAAGTTAACAATTGAAGTTCAATGCTAATGATCTAACAAACAAAGACTACTACTAAGAAACGTTTAGAAGATTGTTTAAAATTTCTGGAAATTCCTAGACTACTTGACGCGTAAATCTATACTTGATAACAAAAAATTATATAAATATGCAATTTAAACAGATATGCTGCAAATTATGCATTAATGCTGAAGACAATTAAAATATGCATTCATTACCAAAAATGTCTAAAGTATGCATTTGCTGCAAATATGCAAATGCATAATTATCCTAAGCCTAGTTATAAATATGTTACGATTGGTTTCTTTCCCAAGAAATTTCAAAAACATTCCGTTCCATCCCTTAACCGAAGGCCTTACGCAAACAAATCAATTCCAAAATTCTATTTTGTTCAAACACCAACATTCGGAACTTAAAATTTTGGAAAAGTCGGAGATTTGCGAAATTGACTGTTCTCACTGCAATGGAAAATATATTGGGCAAACTAAACGTAATATTGAGATTAAGTTTAAAGAACTCGTAGCTCATTTCAAATATCATAGGTTTGATAAATCAAGACACGGTATAAAATTAGAAAATCTAAAATTGTTTAAGGAAGTGTCTTCAACAAAAGGATTGAGTTGTTAGGAAAGCATTCATATTTTACATTCAGATAATGGGTCGAATCCTATCTCAGATTAGATTCATTTGGAAATAATTCTTTAACTGGTTAGGCGTAACAAACCTTCACGGGCATTTAGTATTTCAGCCTTTGTTTGTTAGATTATTAGCATTAACCGATGCACGTTCTCCATCTTCTTGGACATAGAGCGTGCTTTCAATAAAGTCTGGCATGACGGTCTCGTCCATAAACTTCTATCCTTAAATCTCAGTCCACACTTCGTCAAACTCATAGACTCATTTCTCACCAAGCGCTCCTGTAGAGTTAAAGTTTGCGACTCCCACTCCCACCCCATCGACCTCCTTTCAGGCGTCCCTCAGGGTTCCATACTTTCTCCCCTATTATACTCCTTATTCGCCCACGAATTCCCAGTCACAAACCCCTCCCGAGCCAAAACCCGTTTTTTCGCGGATGACACCGCCATTTGGACTTCCCAGAAAACCTCCTTTTCCGCATTCCGCGAAATTCTCCAGATGGATCAGCAAGTGGAGGATTAAACTCAATGGCGATAAATCCACCGCCATCCCATTTAGATATCCGAACTCCTTCCGAACCCCCAGACTGGATCCAACCGACATAAATATTTCTGCCCACAATCAAGCAATCCCCCTTTCACCTATAACACCTTCATTCGTCCCATCATTGAATACCGAGCCCCCATATACGCCACTCTTAAACCCCATCTCCTTCATCAAATCGCAGCATGCGATAGGCAAATTCAACGTTGCATATTCCATCTTCACAGAGAACACCCCAGCCACCTAGTCCACATCGACACCGAAACCACTCCGATATGCGACCGCCTCAGCCACCTTCAGCAGAAATACAACTCTCGCACCCTTCATCAAGGCATTCCTATC
>JABXWE010047804.1:0-13589 GCA_014611495.1 Limonius californicus
TTTTAGGTAAGATAATAAATCAGTAAAACTTTAAGAAAACAAAAATGTTTTTCATGGCTACCGCTGTTTTTGCTACTCTCAATAATACAAATAGTCCTGTATCGTGTTTATTTCTCAAAGTAGGTATAGCAAACCTTATATCGTTATAAAGAGAAAAATTAGTCCGTTTTGAAAATGTCAAAGCCAACTATGACTACCATTTAAAAAAATCCCTTTTTTGTTCATATCTAGTAAACTGTGGATTTTTTTCAAAAAACAAAAGCATATATTGCATAAGCTCTTAAAACAACAACTCTTTCCCCATTTAAGCGTTTTTCTATCTCTAATAGTTTTCGAATTCCCAATGCTTAAAATGAAAAAAAACTCACCCTGTATAGTTATGCCTTTCAAAGACCCGAGGCTTGTCGCGGAGCGGTGTTTTTAGGTAAGATTTAGGAAAATTAGGATATTGGGACCGAAGCGGCGTTCGCGTGTTCTGTATAAGTGCATGAACAGTATATGTATGTTGCTTAGTTGATCAATGCACTGAAGTGATGTATACCTATGTATTGGCTACCTGTAAGGTAGTGGGATTGAGCGGGATGAGTAGTTGTTGATTGAAGGTGTAGATAATACTTTTGCTTATGTAGTATTGTTAAGGTAGTACTGTTAATAATTGTATTTACTGTGCTATTATGGTTGAGGCTTGTGGTACTACGCTTGGGGGGTCTGTGGGATCTCCAAAGTGCCTGGGAGCTCTGTACCCGCGCAGGGTTCCATTTTAAGCTGCTTAATGTTTGGCGGGTAGTTGATTGGGCGTAATTACTAGACTTGACCTTGACCTGGTTGACCAGCCAGTGATCTCTGCATTGCACTTTGCAGAGTGTCCTGTGGAGAGCCGGCGGCCGGCGGAAGTCGTTTGGTGATGACAATGACATGGGGGGACCCACTGCCCGGTACCCGTTACAGGTTAGGTACATTAGTCAGGATCTACTAAAGACGGCCCTGTCAAGGATACCGAACTCTGAACGAGTACTACTGGAGACAGTCCTGCCATGGTGCCAAAGATAAGCTACTAGATGCGACGCGGGATCCTACGGGGGGACACCCGACCCCTTGTAAGTAGAAATCACTATGCGAATGTAGTAATGTATTATTGCTCGTGTGTTCCATGCTTTGCTGGTGTGTCTTGACATAGGGTTGTGACTGTTTGTGTGTTCACTTTATGAGTGCACCGCGTACATGTCTAAAGCTGCCAAATTCTGAGTTCCCGAGAATTTAGTCTTGATGAGTACACAATTGATTTCGAGACCCTGTCGGTCAGTGTTTAGCTATTTATTATATTTAGTTTGCAAAAATTCCCACCGCCCGTCTCGATGCGAAAAAGACCCTCTTACAATTATGCAATTATTTCAAACTGTAACAGACATTTGTATAAAACGCAATTTGTCAAGTTTTAATCGTCCAATGTAGTCGTGTTATGTATGGAGAACAATAGTTACGCTTCACACCTTGACCGCTGAGAACGCCAGGTATTTCTTGATCTTGTTTTTCGTCATTTTTGAGTTCTTTGTCGGCCGCGACTAAGATCGATTCAGGGATTCACGACATCAAATTTTTCAAATGGTTTATCACGACGAGTTATGAACCGCTTTAAATGTGTTCAGTCGGAAAATAATAGCCTTGTTTGTCGCTAGAACATGATGAATGCGACAGCCAAAAATGAATCGGTATGAATTGTGGAAATGTATGAGAAATTATCGTTATAATATGTGTCTTAACGTAAGTTATTGGGATATTTCGCATGGGTGCATTACACGAAAATGAACACAAGTAGATTTATTTTCTTTTATTTTGAGAATAAAAATTTTTGGAAAATTGTTAGACTGTCGGTAGTAGGTAGTATCAGTAATCCTTAAATGTAAATTCAACAAATAAATATTTGAAAGTATGTATAAACATGGCAAAAAAGATTTAAAAGCATGGCATGAACTGAAAATTGAAGAAGCAATGATTAATGGAGGAAAAACGAAACAGTGGCAAAAGGAAAGAAGACTGGGAGATACAATCATGACAACGCTAAGAGATACAAACGGAGCCATAGACCAAAATAAAATAACCCAAAGAACGGAAGAGTTTTACAAAATTCTGTATAGCACAAAAACTGGTACAACTATAAAAGATATAGAAAGGAAAATACTAAATGTAAATTCAGAAGACATCCCTGATATTGAAATATATGAAATAGAAAAAGCCTTAAGACAGACAAAAAGAAATAAGGCGCCAGGAGAAGATGAGATACTCCCAGAAATGCTAAAAGAAGGGGGACAGCCGCTACTACAAGAACTAAAAGTATTATTAAACCAATGCCTTCAGGAAAGGAAAATACCTAAAGAATGGGACAACTCCGTTATAATATTACTATTCAAAAAAGGAGACAAACAAAGATTAGAAAATTATAGACCATTCAGTCTATTACCACAAATGTACAAACTGCTTACGAAGATAATTAATAACAGATTGGTAAAAAAATTGGACAACTACCAACCACCAGAACAAGCAGGTTTTCGCAGCGGTTATAGTACCCAAGATCATTTGCAAGTTATGCGAAATTTAATAGAAAAATCAAGAGAATACAACTTACCATTATGTCTTGCCTTGAAAAGGCATTCGATTCGGTTGAACACTGGGCCATAATAAAATCTCTACAGAACAGCCGAGTAGATTATAGATACACGGAACTAATAAAATATATATATAAGAACGCTACCTGTACAATCAAATTGCAAACTACTACCAATCCGATAAATATGGAACGAGGAGTAAGACAGGGAGACACTATTTCTCCCAAATTATTTACCCTATGCTTAGAAGATGTGTTTAAAAAGTGCACTTGGGAGAATAAAGGAATAAGAGTGGATGGGAAAAGATTGAATCACCTAAGATTTGCGGATGACGTCGTGCTTGTATCGGACAATCTACAAGAATTAGAAGAAATGATAACAGAACTAAATGAAAAAGCCAAAGACATAGGATTAAAAATGAACAAAGGGAAAACTAAAATAATGATAAACGATCTAGTAGATGACATAATTGATATACAAATCGATGGAGAAAATTTAGAGCAAGTAGAAAGCTATATATACCTTGGACAATATATCTCACTACAGTTGGACAGTCAAACAAAAGAAATAGAAAGGCGAATAAAACTTGGTTGGGCCGCATTCGGTAAATGGAGAGAAATCTTTAAAAGTAACATAAACCAAACACTAAAGACGAAGCTATACAATCAGAATATACTCACTGTTCTAACTTATGCAGCAGAGACGTGGACATTAACAGCAAAAAATATGCAAAAACTAAGGGTAGCGCAAAGAGGAATGGAGCGGACAATGCTGGGAATCAGTTTAAGGGATAGGATGACAAATACATGGATTCGAAATAAAACAAAAGTAAAAGATGTAATAGAACAGATATGTAAATTGAAATGGCAGTGGGCCGGACATATTGCCAGAATAATGGATGAGAGATGGACGAAGAGAATGCTGCAGTGGAGACCAAGAATAGGAAAACGGCATAGAGGCAGGCCACCGCTCAGATGGACCGATGACATCAAGCGAGTAGCGGATTATAACTGGATGCAGAAGGCGAAAAACAGGGACCAATGGAGAATGCTTGGAGAGGCCTACGTCCAACAACGGACTGAAATAGGCAGATGATGATGATGATAAACGTGGCTTCCATCGATTTATAAGAGCATCAGGTAGTAATAAAAGTTGTGTTAGGGTCGACCTTACGGGGGCAAATAAAAACTACTGAATTTTTAATTTAAATATGGTTGTGTTAGCGTTTTTGTTGAACGTTTTTATTCAACTCGCAAATAAGTTTATTTCAAAGAAACCAAGCTTCACATATTTCGTGTATACTTATCGTAAGGTTAGAGGGTTGGAATTGAGCCATGCTTAGACTATTGACAGACGAGGATTGCAAATAAGCGACACCATATAATGGAAAGATGAAAAAGAAAAGGACTCACCAATCTGTTGCAGTTATTAAATACTATAGCATAACTCACCGGGGGGCCCACCCCTCTTCACTCCGTTGAACGGGCAGGTTACTGGTAACACTTGGGTGGAATAATTAACCCTTTGATTGGATCGCTCAGGTGATAGTTAACTTCCACATCATTGACCATTAGATAATTACTTTTGTTTTAATACCATTTGAACACCGGAAAACCAGTGGCACTGGTGCACGCTCGAAAGAGTCAATAGGGGATTGATTAGATTCACCTATGTTTCTGTAACACACGTTGAATTGCAAAGAACGTATATGTCACAGGATTCTGGAGTCTACTGCTGCGTGACCAATTCTGTGCACCCTAAGGTGCCAATAGGGAATTGATTAGATCCACCTATCTGTCTGTGACAACCGTGCGAACTGCCCAACACGAAACATGTAACACCGGATTCTGGAGTCTACTGGTCCGTGGGGTCTACTGCCACAGCAATTCCTTAAAACTACCGTGGCTAGCCACACTTGTACAAGCTTTCAATATCACCTGGCCAAACTCTGAGAGCTCTCAATCACAACCACACTCATATAACGAGCAATACTGATCAGCAATCACACTTTATTTAATTGTAGCTACATACAAGAATATTCAATCACTAGTGCACTATAATAATTAGCTGGCTACAAGCATAACACATGCAACGCCAACAAGACGTCAAAACCTTCTCTGCCTCATACTTAAAAGCGTCTGCTCCGTATGTTCACCCTCTTGAGGTCAAGAATGCGACCCTAGAACGGGTCACACATGGCAAATGTTGATTTTACTCAGATATTGTTACCGTTTAAAGGGGACATTCCCCCTCACCAACACGCGAAGGGAAGAGTATAGTTAGCGACCTTTTACCCACGTAAAAGTCAGCCGATGCCCTCCTGGCATTGGTGTAACATTCATACGAGGGGAGTTTTTCTATGTTATCTACCTAGCTATGGAAACAAAATGCTATCGTGATCATTTAATTATGTCAAGTCTCTGTGACATTTTAGAGTATACCCTCCAAATTTGATGTAATTCTCTTAAGATTTGTCATTTCTGTATAGAGTTAAAGGTGCAAAAATGAGCGATTTAAAATTTGAACACAGAAGTGTCAAAATTCTATCAAAAGAAGGCAATAATCCAAAGATGATACATGAGAGAGTGTATGGGGAAAATAAGCCGTCTTATTTTCAAGTTAAATTTTGGTGTAAGCAATTCAAATGGGACAGAGAGTCCATTCAGGATGAACCAAAGTGCATAAGACCTCTTGAAGCACGAATACAGGGTACCATAAAGAAAGTTGAAGATTTGGTGTTGACTGATCGCCGAGTAATAGTTTCAGTTATTACAAGAAAAGCAGGTATATCAGAAACATCTGTTTTTAAAATCCTTCATGAAGATTTGGGAATGAGTAAGTTGTCAGCAAGCGGTATTCCCAGGCTGCTCACTCCTGAACAAAAATTGTGTAGGTGACAAATTTGCGACCTGGATACACCAATGGGACCCACCGACGAAACGAGAGTCCATGCAGTGGCTTCACAAGGGCTCTCCACCACCCAAGAAGGAGAAGACGCAATTCTCAACGGGAAAAGTGATGGCCACAGTTTTCTGGGATACTGAAGAGGATTTTATGGATTGAGTATATGCCAAAAGGGTCTACAACTACAGGGAATGTCTACAAAGAAACAATAATCAATTTGAAAGCAGCTATGCGCGAGAAGAGACCTCACAATTTTGCCCAGAAAACTGTTCTTCTGCACGACAACTACAGGGTGCATAAAGCACGAATCGTTAAAGAAGCAATTGATGAATGCGGCTTTGAGGAATTACTACATCCACCTCACAGTCCCGACCTCGCTCCTTGTGCCTATTATTTCTTTGCAAAACTCAAAAAGCACTTGAGAAGGCGTGCTTTTTGTTCAATGAGGACTCGAAAAACTCCGTGGAGTGGTATTTTGCAGAGTTACCAAAAAAAAAACGAAGGCTAGGCCTTATTAGAAAAACGTTGGAATAAGTGTGTAAGGGTTAATGGTTCTTATGCTGAAAATAAAATTTTTTTGTTGTCTAACTTGTTTCCTTCATACTTAGGTAGATAACATAGAAAACTGCCCTCGTAGTAATAATAATAATGCAAATTAGGAGCCTTCACGAGGCTACCTGTGCCAGCTCATTACTTCCCCCAATTATTGCTAGGGGAGTAATGAATAATCATGCCACACACACTATCTACGCATATAGCTACTTATATTCACTACGCTAGTTTCCAGCAACTACTTACATAGACACACCAATCTTAAATAACAACGATAATAGGACCACATATAATAACAAGTAGATAATACATAACCATTTGGGTAAACACATATAAAATTTTATGGGATATAAACATATCCATCAGCCATCAGCATCACTACAAACAACGCGCAATTTTTCATATAAAATTCCAGACGGCCACAATAATCTTAGAGAGTCGTTGAAAAAAGCAGCTAGTTTTCAATGATTTAGTTTATCCAAGACTTTTAAAGTCAGCAGATATGATTTATTTTTTTCTTCCTTAACCCCTAATATACCAAACACAAAATTTGCTACACATCTTTGTTCTGCATCGGCTGTTTCATGCAAAGACATCCAAATACTGTGATCCTCTACTTTTTCTCTTAGGATGTGTAATGTTGATGCATATCACTGGAATCGTCTGGAATATTCTGTTTCGTGTACTTTTCCAAAAAATTGCAAAGAACTTCATTCTTTAATTTAGCCAGCGGAATATCTGTGCAAATAAAAGCCTTTCTTCATTAAATTCTGAACGTTTAGGCCCAGGCCTTGGTAAAGCAGAAATTAACACTTGCCGTTGGTTATTCTCCCTTTTTCGATTTTTATTAATTGCATGTTTTCCGGTTTAGAGATGCTGCGTTACTTGGATCTTTTTGGTTGCCGTAACAAGAACTTCGCAGTATTTGCAATATAACAGACGCCCGTCTGTTGTGAAATCATCATAGTCCGTCACAAACTGGTTTAAAATAGGGCTTATACATTTTTTCTTTCGGCATCTTGAAGATGTTAACACATTATTGAAACTAGCAGACAACGGATTGTTGATGAAATGATGAATTGTTAAACTTTCAACTTTTAAAGGGTTTCCCGTTAACGTAACAGGGCCACTCAAACCCTGGTAATCCTCTTAGTAGTTTCAAGTATTCTGATTTTTCGAAGCTTAACAACTAAGAAAGTATCTACCTATTCAAAATACAGAATGAACGAGTTTAGAAGATTATTTAAAATTTCTGGAAATTCCCAGACTGCTTGACGAAGTGAATTTGTACTTTATTACAAAAAATTGTATAAATACGATATTTAAACAAACAAATTCATACTCGAAACAATTAAAATATGCATTTATTACCAAAAATGTCTAAAATATGCAAATGCACAATTATCCTAATCCCAGTGATAATAAATAATGAACCACCCTCGTAAGTAACAGTTAACAGGTGAATTGCGCATGCGCCGATAATGCTCCTGGAGGATGTAAGTATTGACGAACAACAGATCTGCGGACAAAACAGAATAAGATGACTAAATAAGGTCACGTGCCCTTCAATTATTTACTATCGCACTGTACATATACAAACAGCCATTAATTGACACCCCTCTGTCTTTATTCTTAGGGCCATTGCCCTCTTTGCCCTATCCTTGTTGCGGACCAAATTTGCATATCTAGGGTTCTCTAGATATTTAGCAAAACACATGTTAAAGCGAACGTCCGGTATATACCAAGTACAGGTTTAGAAATTATTTACTCAAGTCTATGACTAGGTTCAGTAAACAAGTTTTAAAACGTCCGGGATTCTGGTTGTTCACAGAATTAGTATACACTGATTTTTAAAATAGCTTGTCACTTACCATTTTTATTGTTATCTACCCTAAATACGTGTATTTTCAATACTCAATATCTGTTGCATCCAATTAACATACACAAAGAACATTAGATGCTAACGAACTTCCGTTAATTTTTACCATTGCTGAAGCGACCAGGTTCATAGATCTCATTAGTTCGACCATCTTTGTTTTAGTTAATTAAAATTTATGAACATGACCCCACTTAGAAGATAAAACTAGTATGAATTCTCATACCTGGGTCTGGTTAGAAAATCAGCCCCAGGCATTTTATTATCGTTAAAGTTATGACCGCAATTTGCGTGGACATAAAAAAGATAAACTTCACTCTAACTGATTTTTTTGATACTTTTGTAATAAATAAGTAAAACCAATAACACATATTATTCCTCATCTTACAAGCAAAAATGAGCACTTTTTAATGGGTTCTTATCTAAGTTGAATTGTTTTATTTAAATATGCTAAAAGTATAAAAGCCTACGTATTATTTCCTAGTTGAGAGATGTGCATTTCATAGAGGTTTTTGCATTCTTGGAATAAGATGAAACACTGTTTCCCAAAAAACCTTTTAAAAGTCAACTTCATATAATATTAAGCTAGAACAAAATATTACCTATTACTGTATTACTTAGATTACTTAAATTTTAAGTAAGACGTTTTCAAGTAACAGATTTATTGCCTTTATGTTGTTGTTGTTATTATGTTGCGGAATTGCGGCTGCATACCGTCTTTATATACCAAGCACTATCCAACCAAAAGAACACTGCCAGAAAATATATTTAGATGCATTGAAGCTTCTTTAAAAATCGGGAGTAAATCTGTTAACGCCGGAAGATGTAGGCCCAGAATGATGAAGAACTTGGAAAGTGAACTAGCAGTGTTAGAAGCAGTAAATGAGAATCCCCATGTAAGTCATAGAGATCTAAGCACAAAAAAGGTATCAGTAGACCTTCAGTTAGAATAATTTTGTACGCAAATGTATGTCATCTAAGTCATCAGGTATAGTTTTGTACTTCAAAGAGTGAAGACCTGTGTGATAGGAGAGCGAAAGATCAAATAAAAGTTCCGCGCGGTGTCGGTGACCGTGTCTGTGTTATCGGACTTTAGCCGCAAATCGGGTAAATTCCAAACTTTATCTTGCAGCAAAAACAAACCAGCATGCAAAGCAATAATGCTGGTTATCCAGCATATCTCAACACTTATTACTCGTAACAAGCAACAAACCAAAATCACAATCCCATGTTCTACAATTCTCAACCGCAAATACCTTGGCAGATGCCACCGCCGATGCAATCTCAACCTTCCCAAACAAATAACACAGTGGCAATAGTCCCAACAGACCCAACAGCCTGTTATCCTAATGCAAGGAAACTACACGCAGATGAGTTCATTCCTGCAGCCAGCTTCATCCCAATATTTACTTACCTTAGGTTTAAATCCCTCCCAATCGGTATCCTTCGGAGGATGGTTTGCCAACCCCATTCCAGAAAACATCGAGGAAGATGTTATTTCGCAAGCAAGCGAAGGATCGATCGTTATTTCCAAGCCAAATGAATTCCAAGAAGTCAAAACGAGAAGAAAAAGGAAAAGAGATAAAAACAGTGCAACTCAGAGCAAACAAAAACATCCAGCTAAACAACCTAACTCAGAAACCATTGCTACGAGCAACCAATATAAAGTCCTTGGAGATAAGGATGAAGACAACAAACAAAGACCTCAACAAGAGAAAGAAATCAATAACGCCCTCCACCTATATTTATTTATTACATAACAAATATAGTTCCATTAAAAAATCTCCTTAATGAGTATTTGGACAATAAAGACTACCAATATCAAGTCATGTACGGTGGCAACATAAAACTACAAGTTTTCACAATTGAAAAATATAAACTAATAAAAAAAGTCCTAGGCGGGAACAAAGTCATTCGCCATACCTTCAGATTACCTGAGGATAAATCGTTTCGAGTGGTGATAAGAAAACTTCACCACACGACTGAGAAGAGGGAAATAATAGAAGCCCTCGCCGGTCAAGGTCATCAAGTTAAAACAATATCGAATGTCAAGTACAGGGAAATAATTTCCCACTAAATCCATTCTTTGTAGACCTATACCAACGTTCCCAACGCAAAAATTCGCAACGATCTAAAAGTGCCTTCGGTAAAAAAAGAGATAGCAAGATTCAGTCGCTTTGGTGTTTGGGGTTGGTGTTATACGCTGTACTTAGATGTATATCTATTGTAAAACCATTATGGAGAGTCGTCAATGGGCGTCCACTCCGGCATATGAATTCATAATGTCATTAAATCAATGTCCTCCATGATAATTTAACTGGACAACGTTACTTGGATTTCCAATAAAACATTTTACCCGAATTGTTGGAAGATGTAGAATCCAACGTACGACCGCTACAGTTACATTGTTAGGAATTACTTCAGTAATATATTTGCAGGAAATTGGATTGGCAGAGGAGCTGTGTATGTAAGAGGACGAAAAAGTTGTGATATCACTTCACTGATCTTTCTTCTTTGCAATGCAATTAATGAAATAGAATAATCGAGGCGTATACTTCAATTATACCTGAGCTTGTACGAACTTGCTCGAGCCCGAAGATCGTTTTTGGAATTGGATGGAAGCAGCTTTGAACATTTACTGGATTATATAAAACTGTGCTATTTCTTTTTGTTGTTTTTCATTTGTTTAGTTTTTACTATAGTGACTATAGTTTACTTGTTAAATATTAATATTAGTAAAACTGTTAGTTACTACAACAAGTGATTAGCTTGACAGAGAGCAACTACGAGTCATTTCTATACTGTAAAACATTCAGTATTCTCAGCTGCTGTGGTGCATGTATGTTGAGTTGCGTCAACGACTTCTGGGAGAGACAACTTGGCTGGCCCACCCTGTATAAAGCCTAAAACGTAAAACGTTTAAAATTTTTTTCTGAAATTTGTATGTAAAATAATTTTTTTTAAATTCAAACCTTTTAGTGTTCATTATTATTTGGGATGTTGTTCTATAACATCTCACTTTTTGCGGAATAGATTATTAATTTGTAAAAAACTTTTCAAATATTTGAAATTATATATTTTTTGATATTTTGATTTTTGTTTTAGATAATAGTGTGTAATTATAATTTAACATGGTGTTCACCGTAGAGCAGGGTTGATTTATTTTGGTAGCCTTATTTCCATCCCGAAAACGTCGCTAAAATTAGTAGATATCCTATCGTTCTTACTTCAATCACTTCCAAGACAAATTCTCCAACGAAGCAGTCATATATGAAATTTTCAACCAACGCATACATCGTATTGTTCAACGGTACCACAGGAAAATTTACGGCCAGGGCTTACGAAAGACACTGTACAGCATATTCAACAGCGGTTGGATACAAATCCCAACAAATCATTGAGATGATTGTCTGGCCAAACAGGTAAAGAACACAGTGTTGCTTGTGTAACTGAGTTACTGAACATGTACATCCTAAATTTTTCATACGATTCGTATTAGAAAGCTTGCAAAAAATAAGAACCTCAGTGATGATGACATTGTACATGTGACATTTTTAAACGCTTAAGCGCGATTCTATATTGGTAGCTGCGTAAATTACCAAAGGTATAGTTCGTGGTCAACTAAAAATCTTCATGCACATTAGGAGACATTCCCTTATAATATTTGAATTTGGACTGCGATGCCGCGAAGAAAAATAATTGGACTAATTACCAACAACTAATATAAGATCGTTTGTCTATTAAGCCCATGCTGAAATTCAACGAAAAGTCGCTAAAGGTAATTTTTTTTGTAAAAGAGGTGCTGTAGGTACATTTTTATTATACAACATCTCATTCATTTTTTAATTTCACACTATTTGAAGTATTATTGCACGCACTGAAATTAGAGAGCTCATCAAGTAATAAGAGCACCAAAAAAAAATTAGTATGAAGCGCACCTTCAATCACTTTCGATCGCGCTGTATTTAAGAAGGTTATGTATACCTAGTTATTACGATGAGCATTTTGCAGTTTCGGATTAGCGCTTTATTTGCACAGCACAAACTGAACGAGTTTCTGTCTTTGTTAGTTGCTCGCAGATTCATATTTCCGACAAAGACGTATGTCGTAGTGACATCTGCGAACGAAACAACACCAACACTGTACGTGAGACGTATTCTGCCGGCTGACACGTTTACTAGAAAGAAACAGAGATACTTGAAAAATGTTGCGTTTTTGCATCCAAAAGGAACGAGTTGCAAATGCATTAACAATAAGTTTACCCACCATACGGAAAATCGTGCAGCAAAGGAAAGACAACCTTCCATTAATAAAAAAAGTGCACAGCTCCAGAAGTTAAAAACTGAAGATATGCCCGAAACATTAAGAACGACAGTTAGAGCTGTAGTGTACAGGATGTACGTTGAAAAAGTCGTTGTATATTTTAAACATACTGTTTACGCCTGTTTTACCATTTACCATTTACAATTTCCAAGAATACATTGCAGTAACTGTAATTACCTTTTAATGGCTGTATAACAAAAATGCTATTAAGTTATCTTCAAACCAAAACAAACTGGGATATCTACAGAACTATTTCCCAGAAAAAACAAAGGTTCCCAAAAGTGTACAAAAAAAATTACAGCAATAAACAACATTGTAAATAAAAACTCTTAGGTAACTTTAAAAAATAAAATATTGCGATATAAACCTCTAAAACATTTTAAATAGGTACTGCTGGAAACAGATTTAAGTAGTGACGTTTGGCTGCATCAGGGCGACATTCTTCAAGTATCTCTGTTTCTTTCTACTAAACGCGTCAGCCGATAGAATACGCCACACGTACAGTGTTGGTGTTGTTTCGTATGCAAATGTCACTACGACATACATACGTCTTTGTCGGAAATATAAATCTACAAGCAACTGACAAAGACAGAAATGCGTTCAGTTTGTGCTGTGCAAATAAAGTGCCAATCCGAAACTGAAAAATGCTCCACGTAAGAACTATATCTAAAAGATACCAGAAATATTTTAATACTGTTACGACTAGGTTTAAGAAACTAAAAACAATCAACAATAAGTGTAATTTTGGAGAAATTTGGGGATTTAATCGTAAATCAGTGGCAACGCTGCGTGCTCGTGGTAGGCTTATTTGCCTTTTCTTATCGAAATTGTTACATGTACAGTTTCACTTGTAGCAAATCTCTTTTAATTAGTTCAGAGTTGGTAGATCATTCTACTTGCCATAATTGTGTCTTTAAATCATCGTTTAACATTTTTTATAGTTTAGTTATAATAAGGAACAAAAAATAGAAAAATATGGCAACTTAAATTTACGACTGTGTATTAAATTCCATGATAAAAATATTAATGAAAAGGTAAATTGCAATTTTAGAAGTTTGTATTTAATGTTCATTTACGTAAAAATATATAGTAAACAAACCAGTTTCGTTTATTTGCACGTAATCATGAAATTGTTATTATCATCTATAAACTGCATTTAATAACCCTGTTTATGAAACACATTAATTAGAAATCTTGAGTATTTAAACTTGTACTAAATAAACAAGATTTCCCAAGTATGTGCTTGCTCAGAGATACACACAAAGTCTTAATGAAATGTATATTTAATTGATTACATACATAAGGAAGGTAATTTGCTTTTACTGATTTCT
>JABXWE010047805.1:0-22128 GCA_014611495.1 Limonius californicus
TACAAATTAGAAAACAAATTCTCGCAATATTTTGCAACTTAAAATTTTAGTTGAGAACTTTTTCTATGGCAACCTTCAATTAGAGAAACAGTTCTGAGGACTGATTATTTTCTTGCTAAAACAGAATATGCAACTACTGATACAAATTAGAAAACAAATTCTCGCAATATTTTGCAACTTAAAATTTTAGTTGAGAACTTTTTCTATGGCAACCTTCAATTAGAGAAACAGTTCTGAGGACTGATTATTTTCTTGCTAAAACAGAATATGCAACTACTGATACAAATTAGAAAACAAATTCCCACAATATTTTGCAATTCAAAACTATTTGAGAACCTTTAATATGGAAACCTTCAATTAGAGAAACATTTTTGGGTACACTGAATACTTTATTGCTAAAACAACGAGAGCTTAATTAATTAATAATTAAAGCTGGTGTTATACTGTAACTATAAGTAGTTGCCGTAGCCATAACTTACATTTGGAAATTTAGTTGGTAAACTGCTATCTTTGGGGTGCAACAACCTAAAACACTTGCACATTTATATTACTGTTTATCAAAATATTTTGTATTAGAATATCAATGACTAATAAAAACTAGAAAATAACAATTTACTGACGAATATTAAAAAAAACTTACATTTGCTGATATTCTAGTTTTTCGTGTTATTTTACAATTTAAATTTTGCCGTTCAAACTTCTATTTGGGTACTACGGTAAAATCCATAAACGCAAGCAGTATTGTAACGAAGCTCTTTGTATTTGAAATTAAGGAAATGAACTATTAAACGTTTAACGTGGTAGTTAGTTGTAGTAGTAAATTAATTAGTCTTTGTTAATTATAAATTAAAACCTGCTTATAATTTAGAATTCGTGGCCTTCATGTGTTTATTTCGAATTTGGATTTAGACACTAGCACACATCAAACTGGCCTTGCGTATATACGAAAGTATTATAAATAATGGGTTATCTTTGTCCCACTGTAGGTAGCAAATTATAATTATTTGGAAAAAAATAAATGACTACAAAAAATGTAAGTTAAAATCAGAAGTTTTTAACTTATTAACATTATTTATTGAGCAAAATTATGTGATCAAACCGCATTATAAAAATCATAGAACAAAGTTCTAATAATTAAATTGCAAGGTCATATTTTGGTAATTTTCTTGTGTATTAATAAACCAAAATTCTTATGTATTTTATATTTTGTTAAGTAAAATAATGTTCATGAAATCCAAATGTGGGCGGCAAAATTTTGTTCTGTTTTTACAATTAAATTCTACAAGGGGGTTTTTTCGGAGGTTCCACAGAAATATTCATGTGTGGTCGCCGAGGTATTTATTATCAAAGCGAAGGTAGACTTTGTTGTAGTACGGACATACATTTTTAATACCATATTCATTATGCTTTATGCTATAGGTTTAGGCGAACAGCTTCCCTCATTTTTTAAATATATTTCTCGAAGGGGCAAATTTCTCAAAAGTCGGTGATCTATTAGTTCTGGAATATCGTTTCTGTCATATCTGGCATTTGTTCATCTACTAGCCCATAGTTTCCGTCAGCTCCGGCAGCAGTTTTTTGAATGCGCTTCTTTTTATTTCCTTGCTTTCAACGAAGTTCTAATCTACGCTTTCTGCTTTTAGAATAAATATACGTATATTTTCCAGGAGTACTCTGAGACACAGCTTGCACGAGTCCATGTAGGTTCCCTAAGTTGTTACGAGCAATTACTGCAGCATCACATCTGCCTTGATATGATCGTCGAATGGCAAAATTAACTCTTTTCCCACCTACCGGTTTTGCTACTTGCGAGTTATATTGTTCAACTGAATGGTTTGTTATATCATATATCAAACTGTTGGACTGGCTAGCCACGCGCCGCGTGGCTGCTAAAATTTGCTCCAATAAACCACTTCGCTGAAATTCAGGAATCAAATTTAATTCATTATCTTTCGCACCGTTGCAAAAATATCCTCGTTCCCTACAGCCACTGTGATCTCCAAGAATGTGGATTGGACCGTTTAATATGTCTAATTCCAGTTGTTTAATTTTTTCTGGTACCGAGACGTCTTCATTATTTCTACATTCAATAGCTTTGGCATTTGCGCTTCTGAATCTGAGAAGATTGGAAACTGTAGTTTTTAATATGGTATTTTGAAACGGTTTTTTGGAAATATCCCTTGATTTATGTAGGTAGATTCGTAGAATATGAGGGACCATAAGGCTTACACTCTACCAGTTTTCTGTAGACACTACTATCGCGATCACCCACTAATTCAATATATTTTAGGCCATACATTTCAACCTATTTTTGAAATCCTTCGACTATAATGCCGGCCTCCATTGCCTTTGTGTTCCGGACCAATTTTTACAGCAAATGTGTTCGGGACAAACGACATTTCTGTATAAATCTTGTAGAGTCCAAATAATACAAAACTTGTTTTTACGCTACGTAATAGTATATTAAAGAACTAGTTTCATAAGGCCTTTTCTTAACGCACGAGTCCAAGTTTGAAAAACGAGACGCGAAGCGTCGAGTTTTTTAACGGACGAGTGCGACAAGTGTTCTTTATACTATTTTTTCTATTGAGGAAGTTTAAGAGTATTTTAAATAAATTTTACGTCAAATCGATTACTAGGGAGTTTTTATAAACACTTATGGCAGCACTGACAGGTGGCTGAAACTGACATTTCAAACTTTCAAATTCAAATCGAACTACCAACATCGTAAAAAAACAAACTAAAAACAGTACGATTATAGGCCTCCTTAATGTACTGTTTTTAAGCTAAAACAGTGCGCTTAGAACGGCTTTATAAAACCGAAATAGAAAAAGAACTTTTTTGGTGCGAAGACCGACTATACAAGCTACACCTGACAAGGCATTATAATTTGTTTTGTATGATATTTTGCTCCATGCACCGTCTGCTACTACGGTAATACAAGGATAACCTGCCGCATCTACCTCGGCCAATTCTAATGCCCAGAACCATAAACTGTTAATTCGATTTAGGCTCTCAAAAATACAAAATTCAGAGGAGTTTAAAAAAATCAGTGGCAGTAACCAGAATGCCCAAAACCAACACAATGTATCAAATTAGACGGACAAAACGAAGACACCCAGTACCATAAACTGTTAATTCGATTTAGGCTCTCAAAAATACAAAATTCAGAGGAGTTTAACAAAACCTAAAATTATCACAACAACGCACTAAACCCATATAATAATTAAACATTTCAAAAATGTCGAAAATCGATAAAAATAGCTTGTATTAGTTATAACAATAACTGAAATTGTTGCTACACAAAATCCGTCCTAATGCAACAAACAATAGTAACAGAATAGAGCAATTATTATTCTTTGTAACTTTTTAATTTAAATAACCCTACTCATACGCAAATGAACAGAAATTGTTATTTGCCTATGACCTACTCCACGGCTATTACTCATGCCCCTAAGCCCCTTAGGTAGTGACAATGTTTTGATTATTATCTTAAAGATTAACATTCTTTCGTGTACGTTGTTATTATAGGCAGGTAGACGATGAGTTTTGGGTTGCATACCACTTTCTATTTTAAAATCGGAATTTTTCCTAGCTAAAGGAGCTGCACAGGGCGGTAATATTTGGGGGCGAAAATATTATTGAAATAAGAAACCTATAGAGGAGACGTACATAATGGATGATCAACATACATTATTGTACTGGTATCACAGGAAAGGAGTTATTTCATACCGTTTCTCTAGTCACTTGTTGTTAAAAAAAACTATGAAATATTAATATAAAGAAAACATAATATCTTATAATGAACTCAGAAGCACGATTTCAAATCTTTGTAACAGATTTTACACAGATAAACCAAGTAGAACAGTATAAATAGTTATGTGTCAGCAGTCATTACAAAGATGATCTAGGAACATCTGGATTAAGAACCAAATTGAACAAATCATGAAAGTGTTAGGACGTTTAAATTCAATCTATTGGGACATACACATCTCCACGAAAGTGAAGCGACAACTGATAAGGCCTTAGTAGAAAATGTTCTAATACAGGTACAGTTATCAATAAATGCAGATTATAAAAGGAGAATCAATAGTGTTGAATGGATTTCCCTAGATGCAATGATATCCAGAAGAGATAGGATCAATAACGAGCAAGTTAGAGCAATCGCAGATGGATACTGAGTCCGTTTTTAGACAATTCCGTTCAAGAAGCTGAAATTTCGATATACATGAAAGAAAAACTTATTGAAATATCATGTGATGGAATGTTGAAACTAGACTTTCCAGAGGCTAGTTTGGACCAATTTTGGACCAAAAGAATGCAAGAATACCTCGATCTTGCGAACAAAGCTATAAAGTGTTTGGTGCCATTTGCTACTTCATATTTGTGCGAATTAAGTTTGTCATTTATGACTGCCATCAAAACAAAAGTAAGAAATCGTCTCGAACTTGAAAATGATATTATTGTGTGTGTATCGAATACAGAGCCCAGATTTGAGAACTGGTTTCTGAAAAGCAGGCACATACATCGCATTAAAGTTTTTACTTTGCAATTTGTTTTTATGTTTACAGTTGTTTAATAAACAACTGTAAAATATGTTTAGGTTCTTGCATTGATTGAAAATTTTAATATTTTAAGTTTGATTTATAGCAATATGTCTAAAACTCAAATAATGTCTGGGCATCGAACGAACTTTTTCCTATAAATATTTGGGCCATGGGATTAGCTCTGGAGGAGACGACCAAACATATGAGCTTGCCCGTCGCATAAGGCTGACCTGGGTAGTCTTTGGAAAATTGAGATATGTTTTGAAATCAGATTTCCCTATGTATCGTAAAAGGAAAACTTTTAATCAATGTACACTGCCCGTGCTAACCTATGGGGCGGAAACTTTACCATTAACCAGGAAAACCACAAATAAAATCTGTGGGGTTGAGAGAGCAATGGAGCGCGGGCTGTTGGGCATCTCTTAGAGCCAGAGTCCCGAATCAAGAACTACTTCGACATGTGGGAACAGTAGACGTGATTGAAAGGATAACAACTCTCAAGTAGAACTGGGCCAAACACGTCACTCGATTGTCAAATAATCGATGGACACGTCGTGTACTGGAATGAAGACAAGAAACCTATCGCAACAGGGGCCGTCGGCCGACAAGATGGACCGATGATTTAAAACGCATCGAAAGAAACTGGATGCAGGCGGCTGAGGACAGCGATGCATGGAAGGAGAAAGGGGAGACCTAGGTAGACAAAATGGATTGAATGATGATGATATGGTATTTTACAGTCTACGGTATGCAGAAGCCTGGTGGTCCTCTATTGAAGTAACAAGAAGTTGCAAATTTCTACAAAGGAAACAGGTTAAAGTCTAAATAAATTTAAAAATTACTGTAAGTCTCTCTATGCTGTCGCGGTAATATATGCAGTAAATTCTTCAAATGTATTCGTTATATCAACTATTTTAGATAAATTTAATAGTTTGTAAAATGCGAGATATAAAAGCAACCTGTTTAATTGCAATTGCAATGAACTGTTTTATTTTAAATTGTTTTAATTCCATAGTCTACCGCGTCAATTTTCATCTTTCTCATTTTTCTCCAAAATTTCATCATGTAACCTTAATAATTGTTTAGACAAATAAAAAGCAAATAAAAGTCTAGTAGACTTCATGAAAATATTATAGCATGCAAATTTGTAAATGGCAATAGGTATACACTGCTCCAAGAAATTAACGCACCACCAGTGGCGGTTTGTACTAAAGGGCACAAGGGTACGTGCCCACCCAACCACCAAGATAAACACAGAAAGTAATTCGCATGTAATTCAGTGCATTATTTTAATTTCATTATTTTAACCATGGTATCAAATTTTCCTTCCGCATCAAAGGCGCGGCTAACACGTTCAAAACTATGTTCCGGGGAACGCTCTGATTTGTACCTATGTAGAGCAAGATTCGGTTGCCTATCGGTTATCTTCGCTATACGCGATATACCAGGCGAATAGGGCACCGAGCACATTGTTCCCGATTTGCAGTCAACGTTTGAATTTGGACTTCGGAGCGCTGTTTTCGCGCAATCGCGCGTGTGAATTCAAAGACGAAAGTGACGTTTTTTCAATGATGGAAGTTAATTGTGTGCAAAAAGATCGACTGAACGCATTGGCAGTCCTATCAATAGAAAAGAAGTTCGTACTGTCTATCCCGGATTTTGACAACAAAGTCATAGACGTCTTTTCCAGCATGAAAAATAGGAGAATGGATTTTATGTACAAAAAATAGGTAAGTTTTTTCTTGTGTCCCTCTTTCTTAACTCACGAGCCGCCACTGCGCACCACAACTAACAATCGCAATACTGTTTAAAGTATTGCATGTAATGAAGTACGTTCAATCTTAGATAATGCTTAAAATTAAGTAAACCATATTTTATCCAAATTAACAACAATCACCGCAAAAATATAAAAAAATCAAAATATGAAAACTAAAAAATTGTAAGTTTACAGGTTCAGTAGGCTGTGTTTCCGCCTTGACTTGTTATGACAGCTTGACAACGACGGTCCATGCTTGAAATTACCACATTTAACTGCTCTTGTTGAAGATTATCCCACATTTCCACTAATGAATTCCCTAGGTCGTTAAGAGTTGCAGGGGGTGCTTGAAGGGATCGTACTTGTCTTCTGAGAATGCCCCAGAGGTGTTCAATTGGATTCAAGTCGGGACTTCTGGCTGGCCATTGCATAACAAGAATACCAACGTCGTCTAGGTATTCATGTACAATTCTGGTTGTGTGGACCCCGGCGTTGTCGTGCATTAATTGGAAGTTGTCTCCATGTATATGTATATGGCACGAGGTACTGTTCTAAGATATCTGTAATGTACCTCTGACTGTTTAAAGTGCCGTTGGGGAAGATGTGTAGGTCTGTGCGCACCGTGAAAGATATGCCTCCCCATACCATTATTGAGCCACCGCCAAATGCAGTCGTGCGGGCAAAATTGCGGGCATATCGTTCATTTGGACGTCTAAAAACCCGAATGCGCCTATGACAATTCTCCAAAGAAAATCTGGACTTGTCTGTGAACAAAATGCGCCTCCGATCTTCATTTTGGTTTCTAGCAAAATCCAACCTGCGTCTGCGGTGGTCTGCAGTCAACTGTGGGCCAGTAGCTGGTAATCTGGCTCTCAGATTTCCTTCCAGAAGACGTTGGCGAACGGTTTCGATGCTAACCTGCACATTATGTACTGCTGAAAGTTGTCTTTGGAGGGCTCTTGTGGTGGTAAAGCGTTCTCTAAATGCACGCATTCGAAGAAAACGATCCTCTATAGCGGTAGTAGTACGTGGTCGCTCTTGCTCTGGTCGCCTGTCATGTTCGTTAGTTTCTCTGAAACGCTGGATGACCCGATAAATGGTTGTGTGGTTCACCCCAAGCCTGTCAGCGATAGCGCGGAAAAAATACCCATCTTCGGACAAAGTAAGAGCTGTGACACACTCATCACGACTTAAATTTCTTGAGATACGTTGCATTTTAAATAAGACTGATCGTAAAAGCAATTGTTTGATGACATATATACGATTTGATACGTTTTAAAGTAGAACGAAACTGCAGGTAAATTGTAAATGTGCACGTAAAATAGATTAATTTTTTTTTAACAAAGTTAAAGGATGTAGAAACAGACCAAGAGTGTCTATCAGGTTTGTATCAGACATTCATTCCATGAATTTGGTTGAAGTAGATAGCGCACTACTTTTCTTCTATCGCAACATTAATAACTGGTGCGCTAGTTTCTTGGAGCAGTGTATATATATGGCACCATATTCAAAACATAGTGTCACATACAATATTAGATATCACCAGACTGTAGAAAATATCCTCGCATTTAATAATACAACACTTCTTGCCATTAAAGTAAAAATAAAAGAGGCTGCAACCTTGGACCCCTTTTGTGAAGTAGATTGTATATTTTACAACAATTACACTAAAGTTTTTTGTTCTTTTCTCAGTTACGTAAATAAATACTGTTGTTACGTAGTCCATAAAATTTTGAAGATAAATGCAATTAAATGATCACGAAAACAACTTTATACAATTACACTATGTAGGTTTGGTAAACAATGGCATATCAATTATAACTTTTTGTAAAACATTTGATGGAACAAATATGCAATTGTTTTCTTGATAAAAATAGGCATACAAATTGTGTTTACACACGTCTTGTAATTGAATATAATATATATCCAAAAGTTAAGAACGATTGCAAGCAAGCAAGCTTGATTTACATGACTGCAAAGACAATGCAAATCTGTATTAGGTTAGGTGTTCTACATAGCCGGTGTTATTATAAAATAATTATACCTATGTAACACAATTAAACTTTGTATGAATTTATTTTATAATGATTTTCTTCAGTCGAATAGTGCGAAAACGTTGATTCCATTTTAATGATGAAAATATCAAAATATACACATTATTCAGCAGAATTGAATACAACGACAAGCTGCTCAGTTTAAAATACTTTTGATTCTACAAGGTGTTTTCTAAAAGACTGTCGGGCCACACTTAATTTCTTTAAGTATGTACCTGTACTTGTACATTTTTTACATTTTTTAATTATTTTTCGATGCAGGTTTTACGTAATATACGTTGTGAATGACTAAATGCTAAAGTTCCTGCGTTATCTAAATGTTTTGGCCTCTTGTTATAAATGAACACAATCAGTTTTAATTTGGCGAAAGCAGTTATTGGTCTCTAGTCATCAAAGTCCCTGAAAACACAATTCGATTTGCATACTATCAGAATGACTGGCATTTGCAAAATGTGCTACCACTCAATTATCTTAACAAGCTGGGAACAAGCTGTACACTATTTCATAATTTTGTCCATTAAATTAGCTTTCATTTGATATACGTTTTGAATATCTAAAGATATATCAGGAGTTTTCGAATTTAAATAGGAATTTATTCATAAAAAGGGGATTACAAGATTACAACGATAAAAATTATAATACTTTTTGATGCAGTGTTGTGTCCAACTAATTTAGACATGTGTTTAATATTTTAGGTAATTAATGGTGACCTGCAGATGTGCCATTTTGTATTCTACCGGCTATTTCAATGTGCCGGAGCGCCATATATTATACTCAGTGACATGGAAACCGCAACACCAAGAAGGGGTAGGAATTATTTGACCAAACTTGACAGAAACGTTTAACTACTAAAAGGTAGCAATTGATTAAAATTTTAAAGAAAAAGAGCAAAATATAAACATAATTTTTATTAATAATGGGTTGGTCCCTCCTGTTGGTTACACACTCTCCCGCTCTTCGTGGCGTCGATTCTAGCAGATGGTCGATTTCCTCTTGATGTCTTGTGTCCCAAGCAACCTGTAATTCGTGCTGTAGAGCTTGCCGCGTCTCTGGAGGATGCAACAAGTTCCTCAGTCTTCTCCCCATAATGTCCCAAACATGCTCGATGGGCGAAAGATCAGGAGATCGAGTTGGCCATGGCAGGAGATTGACATTATCCTCTGTAAATCGGTCCATAGAACGTCTTGCAATATGGGGACGAGCATTATCCTGCTGTAAAAGTGGGTCTTCCAATTGCTGAAGAAATGGAAGAATATAGGGTTCTACCACCTCATCCACATATCGCTGGGCGTTCATATTCCTTCGGATGAATAACAAACGGGACCTACTCCCACAAGTTATAACGCCCCTACCATAACCCCCACAGTTTGGTGCACATGCCTCGCAACAGAAAATTCAACATTGCGACGTTCCTCACGTGTTCGTCTGACCCTCATACGGCCATCATGGATCCCCAAACAGAATCGGGATTCACCACTGAACACCACCCTATACCATTCCGAAAGCTCTGATTCTGCGGCAAACCGTTCGAAGGGTTACAGGACGACCTTCGTTAGCTAACCATTGATCTGCAATTGATCTGGTATTGGAGAATCGGTCTCTTGTTGCCATAAGTCGAAGATGGCGGTCCTGCACCTCATTTGTTCTTCTTCGCCCCCCGGCTCCTCTTCTGCGACGTTCCTGACCCTCCCCAGTCCATGCCTGATAGCATCGCATGATAGTGGATTGGTTCCGGTTAAGGCGATTTGCAATTTCTCTGAACGAAAAACCCCCTTCGCGCAAACGAACAATACGACCTCTGTCGAATTCGCTTAATTGGCGGTAATTTCCACGTTGGCGCACTCTAGGCATGATCACACCCTCAAAACAAACGATGAAAAGCGAAAACAATAAAGAACTGAACAAAATCTCCCAAAACATACACCTGGTAATATTGTTAGAAAAAACTGAAAGAACTGTCGGATAAGCCATTATCACTGATCCATATGAATGAAATCGTAATAAATTGCTACCTTTTAGTAGTTTAACGTTAATTCCAAGTTTGGACAAAAAATTCCTACCCCTTCTTGGTGTTGGGATTTCCATGTCACTGAGTATATTTGTGGTCGCCTTGGGTTTTCTGTGTTTAAGAGTGTCCATGTGGTCACTAATCCCTTCTTCTTCTTTGAGTGCTTTCTTTTTTATGAGACGTAGCGATCTTCTCTCCTATGCCTGTGTTGCGCGTTTAAAGTGCCACAGAATAGAGGACCTACAGCTTAACGTGGGCGCCGAACCACGGGAAGTACAATCACTTCTACTCTAGAGAAGAGTTACTAGACAGAACACCTCGCTGGTTTGCCATTGCCTTGCGAGGGAGAACGGTCGTTAAAAATTCGATGCTCCGGTACTGGGAATTAAACCCAGGACCATCAGCGTAGAAGTCAAACGTGCTAATCTCTAGCCTACGCCGACTCTCACTAATCCCTACCGACATGTAAATCACGGTAGTTTGGATTTTGGAAGGGCACCCGTGGGGACACTTGCTCTCCAATCGCTGTTTGAGAAACATCGTTTTTTCTTTGTCAAATAAAGTTATTATAAAGATATGTTGTAACGCCTAGTCGAATCGACGGCGACAATTCTAATATCCTATATAGATGCAATACAACCGAACCTACTATTTACGATGCAAGGTCCAGGTATCAAGGACAAGGGTCGATCAGCTACAGTCGAAGAAGGGGGGGGGATTGATAAGCCTAGGCGCCACCTGTTTTAAATATCCTTCGTCCTTGAAAATAACACGAGGTAAACAGGAACCTTCCTGGAGGTCGGACTTACCTTGCTTCGGTAATTGCTCAATTTGTTCCCAAAATAAATTATGATAACCCCAGACACAATACAACACAGCAATAAATTACCAAAATTCAATTTATATAAAGATTCACCCTTAAATCTTCGTAACACACCAATTGGAATTAAAATATGTATTCAATAATGATATTTTTCTATGTATATAACAGTATTTACACAATCATGGCTAACAGTACCGGTAAACAATTAATAAACCAAAATTCTTAATATTTTGAGAACGCAATAATGCGAAAAGATTATCAGATTGAAATTCGTGACAAAACCCGCTAAGTATTTCTAGGTTCTTCGAGGCCTCGCGAATTAAATACCAGATAAATAATTACCTAAATAATGGTAATGGTGTCGGCTATCTATTAATCAAGAATTAAACTTCCGTACTATTCCCCATTTCTAACTGAATTTCAAACAGTAAAAGCAAATTCAATTATACTGTTGACCATTTAACAAATTAATTCCAAATTCAACAAAAATTATTACCAATTTATACAAAATACAAAGTCAATGAAGGTTAAACATTCACTAATTAAGAGTACTTAGTCTTATTATCAATTAAAGTGTACAATTGTAAGTTTTATTAAGATTATTTGCTGTTAAACTACAATTTTTCCAGAACCCCTCGTATCCTGGAAATTACATTTGAAAATTGAATATTAAAAATGGATTAACACACCTGGAATTTCGTATCTCGATTTACACCTGTTGTACTCGTTCGTTGCACTGCAGATAATTCCGCTTGTCTCGAACCCACAGGATCTCTTCGATATTTCACAAATGACTGTTAAATTCGTAATTCTAGCTCCAGCCAATTCCGCCTAAATAATTTCAATAGTCTTAGAAATGAAAGAGAAATATGGATTTCCAATGCTTACCAAAAGATGTTATATGGCGATAAGAACTCTCACAAAACAAATGCACTCAAATTGGGATCAACTCCCGGGAAATGGCATCAAACTAACGATGGCTAAAACTTCCCAAACGTGTATTGAAAATTCAAATTGGAAAAACTTTCCAAGTTTTAATACGACTTCTAAAATTATCTCAAAACACGTGCACGTTCTAGGAGAACTCGTATAGTAATGTCCTAAACGGAAAACCCAAATTCCCCAGTTTTTGAATCGGAAATACTCGAGTAGATGACACGAAACTTCTACAAGGCCAAAACTGAATTAGTCAAAAATATGTATAGAAAATTTGAATGCCACACAACCACTACAATGTAGCGTTTTATTTATACCATAATCACCAAGACTCCTAAAGTGGCGTCCATAACAAACCTACAACTCCAACTACCGACAGTAAAAATCGGTACATAAGACTAGTCCCCCTGCTTAGTGATGCACTTCACGACCCATCTTGACACTTCCTAATACCTCCCTGGAAGAAGTATTTGGGTTGCAGGCCTATCTACTCTTGGACAGCTTTGATAATGTCGTTATTTGATTGAAATTTTTATCAGGCTATAAATTTTTCTGATCCAAATAATTAAAAATCGGAGGGAGCAAAATCGGGACTGTATACTGTATGCCAAAGAAGGTCCCACTGAATTTTGTTTATGGTTTTAATTGTTCTTGCAGCGGTATGAGAGCGAGCGCTGTTTTGGAGGAAGCAAGCAGAACTTTGTCTTCTCTTCCGTTAATTCCTGATCGTCTGCTTAACTTTATCCCAAAAAATTATCGAATAATTGTGTGTATTAATTGTAAGATGTTCTGTAATGAAAAGAAAAATGGAGTTGAAGTAATATTTCTGAAAAAAAAAGTAGAAATTTATAAGAACAAAGACAAAGCATTAGAAGGCACAAAAGAAGATAACGGACTTGGCATTGGTAACAACAAACAGAAATGACAATTACGGCATAAAAGACTTGGCCGTATAGAAAAGGAACATTTAAAAAGGCTCTAAAACTTAGCAGATAGAGTGATTCTAAATAAAAAAGAGCATATTTTGGTACCGAAAGAACAAGAGCTGTACGTCCAATGGTAATCGTACCTTCCGATGCGTGTGGCCCAATTACACTGATAACTTGAGATGGTAGGAAATATGTCATAACCTTTTCGGATGACTATTCGCATTCTACTATGGTCTACTTAATAGAAGGAAAGTAAATGATATAATGAAAGAGTAAGACTTGGTAATGAAGTTGGATATGTAAGCCATACGTTAAAATTTGGTTTAGCAAAGAAGAACTGTTTTGCATTACACAGTTCCACATACGCCAAAATCAAACGATAAAAGCAGAAAGGTTAAATAAAACATTGATGGAAAAATCCAGGGCACTAATTGCCGAGTCTGAAATGAATAAAGAAATGTGGGGTGAAGCTGTAAGAGTGGCAGCTTATCTACTAAATCAAATAGAATGTACTCCTTACGAGAAATGGAATTTGAAGAAACCAGATTTGTCAACCATTCGTATTTTTGGGATAGACAGCACACGCTAAAGTTTTTGGAAACGTAAGAAAATTAGAAAACAGAAGTTAAAAATTTCCAATGGTTGGTTATGGTCTTAATGGGTACAAATTATGGGACAAAGAAGAAAGAAGAACAATAGTACATACAGATCCAACTTTTAACGAAAAAATAAGGTATGAAGATAAGGTGATCATGTACGAAAACGAACATGTAGAAGATTCTGAAGATAAAAGTCAGAATGATGAAGAAAAAGTTATTCTTGGTAACAATAACCCTGGAGTAGAAAGTAAAAATCAAGAGACTATTGAAAACGAGAACGAGGGGAATGAAGATGTTGAAAACATTGAGCAAAAATTAAGAAGATCAACAAGGATAAGAAACGTTACAGAAAAATATTTTATATTTTTCTGGAATATTCCTTATGTGTTGAGGTATTGTTACATGCTGACCATTGAAGACGCTGTCAGTGATTTAGATAAAAAAAATGGAAAAATGGGATTGACATAAAAAAGAATCGCTGAAGAAGAACGAAACATTGAGGCTAGTAGATGAAAAAGAAGTGAACCCTACAGAAACGCCCATGAAGGAAAATAATGAAAACGTACGAAGTAGTTTTCCATACAGAGAAGCTGTTGGGACACTGCTGTTTTCATAACATGAGTGCAATGAACTTAATAAAAAATGGTGTTGTTAATAAGCGTAGTAACCACATTGACGTGCGATATTACTTCATTCATGAAAAAGTTTGTGGTAGTATAAATAATATCAAATATTGTGCAACAAACAATCAGCTGGCAGATATACTTACTAAAAGTTTAACAAACGACAAATTGAAAACCTGAAAACTCACATTCTAAAAGCTGATTGAAATGTACTTTTTGAATTATTTGCTTAGTTATTTGTGGGCGAGCAAACAATTCAACCTCTGTTCTTCGGTCAACAAGCGTGGATTCAACCTGGCACACACCTTACGATACTGTAACCTTTTTTTATAATGTTTTAAATACCTCCGACACTAATTTGTAAATTTTGAGAAATTTGACAAACTGTTACCATCTGTTTTGCTGAATAAGGGCATCAACTTTATCTTCATGTTTACGATTAATCTAAGTTACTGCTCGTCGTACATGAGGCTCATTTTCTTCACAAGTTCTAGCGTCTCTAAAAGAATTTTACCACTCAAATATCCGACTTTTAAAAAACATTGATCGCTGTATTGTAGTCGCAGTCTTATGAGAATTTCGTACGAAGTCTATTACGCACTGTTCCACGTTATAATGAACAGAAGTTTCCGACAAGGTAACTCTTAACTGTCAATATAATATTATAGCGAAACAATTGTTATGGATATGTTAAAAAGACTCACAGCCAACCTTTAATTAACTTAATTTTTGGAATTGTATTCAGATAGGGTTTTATCTTAAACATTCCTTTTGAAATTTGAACATTCGTCGTCATAAGTACAGTAATTTAATATAATACAAACAATTTCCAAATTTTATAGGCAATTATTCACTTATACACGTCATGTTAAACCCTCCAACAAATTACGCGCGACTGAGATGCGATAGACACATGTATAATTGCAACTGATTGTTTAATTTTAGATTAGTTAAATTCAATTTTAATTGAAGGAAGTTGAACAATAGTTTTGATAAATGTTATTTATTATATCAGACAACATTTTAGAGTTAAAATAAAATTATTTTGCACAAAAACAAAGGTGTTCACCGAAACGCAAAAACCATATATTTTGGAAGCTTATTTTCGTTGTAAAGTCTTGGATACGTTTACACCAATTAGAACGTTTCTAGAAAGTTACAGTTGTCACCAGCAGCTGTTATAAGATGTAACATACAGGGGTCTGTTAAGGCGAATCCGCTATATACAGGGAATTTTTCTTTTTATTATACATTGCCTATGTATACTTGTAAAAAGAATGCGTCAATTACGCCTATTGTGTAGGCAACCAACTATACCCATAACTAAAAAACAGAAGCAAACGTCACTGTAGTTGTGAATTATTTGAGTATGAAGGTTATGTTGATGCGGTGTTTATATTAAATAGGTAAATCAAAATGAGTTGAACAACAACGACGATTATTATTGTAGAACATTAAATATCGATAACAGAAAACGGGAATGAAAATAAATTAGAATATTTGTATAAATTTTTAATCAGATATCCCCAAGCAAAGAAGTCATTGGGCGACAAATCTGCAGAACGCGGGGCCACGGTATAGGACCGAATCTTCCTATCCAACGTCCTGGAAACCTGTCGTTTAGAAAATTACTTATAGCATTCGTGGAATGCGGAGGGGCTCCATCCATCTGAAATCACGGGTCATCTTAATAGCTCTAAAAATTTGGCTGTATTGAGATTACCATCAATAAAATATGGATATATACATATTATATAATATATACGACAACTCCACCCAATAATATGGAACAGAACGTTAAGAAAACATACCAAACGATAAGATATTGTAGGAAGCGTAAGCGTACAGGGCAGAGGCATGGAACATTACAAAAAGACAAGAACAAAAATTGGAAGCAATGAAGATGGACTACTGGCGACGAAGCTGTGGATTAAGAAAGTTGGACAGAATCAACAATGAGGAGATAAGAAGACGAGCAGAAGTGGACATAGATATTGTAACAACCATAGAAGCAAAAAGGTTACTGTGGTACAGTCACATGAAACATATGTGAGAAGGAAGATGGCCCAGGAAGATTTGGGAGTGGGTCCGTCCCCGAAGAAGAAGGCGTGGCCGACCAAAACAAACATGGAAAGTGGAGTTAAAGTTGCCATGGAAACGAGAAATTTAAATGAAAATTACTGGGAAGACAAGAAAACTTGGAGATTGGGATGCGGAAGACGTATAATAAAACAACTATATTTAAAATACTTTATAAAATAACAAAAAACACTTTCAACACCTTATTCAATGGAAAAGATAGAACTAACGTTATGTTAAAATCAGGTATTTACAAATTTAACTGCTCGCAATGTAATTCTGTGTACATAGGCCAGAAAATTAGAAATTTTGATACCAGATATAATAATAATATTATAGAAATACAAATACGCAGAAAACCTAACTATGCTAAACACTTATTGGAACACAATCATGCATTGACATCAAATAATATAAGTAATATCATGTCTACATATTTGTGATTTTAAACGTAATTATTGGATATCATCCAGGCGTTTAAAATTCACAAACACACATTCAAAGAATGAGCAAATTCAGCTCATAAATTTCCCGATATTAAAAGTTTTGGAATAGAAAACTAGAGTTAAGTTTGCATTCAAGATCCAGTTTACTGTTTCTCTAACTACCAATGTTCAGAATATTGATAATAATAATTGCTTTTGAAAATGATATTTTGCACGCCAAAATACGTATAAAGCACAAAAAGCAAATAAAACTTGTTGAACTTGTGATTAATATTTAAAAATTTTTTTTTATATTACATATGGTATTTTTTCGAAGTTACTAGTATTAACAATTCGTTTTCTACCTAATATTATTAATTTAGTAAACAGAATTTTATTTTAGTTTTTCTGCTTGTTCCGTCACCGTCACCGGAGGTTGGATATCATAATGGCTATTCTGACTTTAGATATCGCCGCTCTGAATAGTTCATTTGTGAATCTGTGCGAACCATTCCCGTAAGTTTCGTAGCCAAGAGGTGCTACGTCTTCCAACACTTCTCTTCGCTTTTATTGTATACCTTACTGGTAGTAAGAGTTGGCACATTTGGTATTACCACAGAATAATACACTAGTGAAGTGTATTATTCTGTGGTATGACCAAATAAAAAAGAAACTAAATTAACAAAGGAATTGCTACTAGCGGTAAACGAACAAAAATTATATTAAAACTTTAAAAAGTTTAAGAATACACCAGCCCGGAAATCATAGTCGGGTTTCCCGCGTAACAAAATGGCGCTTTAACACATTGGTCCATTTAGCCTCTTTGTTGTGTGTTGTCATTAGTACATATAATAGTGGTACACTGCAAATTAGAGTCTGTAATTATTTGAATAATTGACTTATAATAAACAAATTAATGTTCTAATGACTGCAATCTATAGCAGTTGACACAAACCAATTTGTAATAACGAAATGGATCAAATCCACAACATTTACTTAAATATTTTAGTGGAATTCTTAAACTAACCGAGTTTTGAAAAAGGAGCATTACAGAGACCAACGTTTCAAGCAATGATCAACACTAGAAGATGTAAAGTTTGAATACAATATCTTTATTAGCAGTCTCCAAAAATTAATTAACCTTGTCGGAATAGTTAAAAATATTGACTTAGGCTTATACTTATTACAATTTCTACAGAAATAATTTTCCTAATACAGTCGAACCTTGTTAACTAGAACCTCTACAATTCAAATTTATTCATTACTCGAACTAGAAGCTGATTCCCGACAAAATGCCTATTCCAATGTTCGTATTTTAAAAAGTCAATTTTTTGATAAGATACAGCTATTTATAATTCCCAAGACTAGGTTTGCTATTATTATATATTTCGGTAACTCGAAGTTAAATTTCTCAGAAATAATTTTGGGTTTTATCCCAACGGTATGGTGATTTATGCCAGTTTTCCGGTCAATGACCATTTACACTTTCGGCGGCAGCACGTCAATTGAACTTAAATAGTTTAGTATAGCATTCATTGCAGACATCGAAAGCGCTTATTTTCCATTATTGCATACAATAAAGATTAAATATGTATGTAATTTTTGAACTATTTTTGATAACTCGAATTTTCCATAATTCAAATTATTTTTGATCTCCCCTTAACTTTAACTTATTCGTCTTAGTGAACTCGCTCTGCATAAGGCTGTCCATATTAATTCATGAATCGACCTACCGGACTGTAATATTTCTAATAATCGATCAATTGAATATGATTAATTATGCTTTTTTATTCGTTTTATGCTACAATTGATCTATTATTCGACTAATTGATTATTCGATTACACAATCACATAATTATCCGACTATTCGATTATGCAAATGTTCGATTATTCATTTATCTGTTTATACGATTATCCAATTAAAAGATTATCCGAGTAATCGATTATCCACTCAATCTAATGTTTAAGAATATTTTAGAAAGTAGTCTTGAAATATTAGACCGAGAAGTGAGATAGCTTGTCGAATGTGTATGTACTCTAGTGCGCGTGCACTACATTTATCGGGTTGCCTTGTTTGGGGTTGATGTTTTTTGTTATTGTTTAGTTAATTACGGTTTTTCCATTCAATAAATAACACGTTCTCCTAAAGCTTCTTTTAATCTTTGTATTGGAGTCTGGAATCTTACCAGATAACAATAGTACATACGGATACTGGCTGATAATCACGCAAAATTGAGGACTGTTCAATCAAACCAAAGAAACAACAATATGCCTTGAAAAAGCATAACAATGATTAAGAAAGGATTATACATACATAATCAGTTTCTAGTAAAAGTATCAAAGCGATGTTTAAATTAATAGTATTTTTGTAATCAATATCTCGATTATCAAATTAATCGATTATATAATTTAAATATTTTTGGATTAATCAATTATTAAATTAATCAGTTAGCGATCCATCGATTATATATATATATATATATATATATATTGATTAACCGATTATTTATCGTTTAATCTATTTTCTTTTGTAATCTATTTTCGAGTATTGATTTGCATAATCCCACAGTCATAGTCACATACGTGTATTAAATAATAATACGTATAGCCTGAGAAGTGTGTTACGCTTGGATCATTTTTCGTATTAAATTTCTCTATAAATAATTAAAATCTTCCATATTTCTCTTGAAACTAAAGCATAGCAGTTGTATAGCAAAGCGAATTTGTTTGTGTATTCTATGGAAAGCTCACGTAAACAGACAATATAATAGATATTATTATCAAAATTAACGCAGTGACTAACTGATGCATAGCATTTTCTACATTTATGCTAGTAAAATCATCTGGGAAATACCGAGCGTACTACAATAACATTTCCTAGTACGAATAAATTACAATTTAATATGTCACAACGACAATGGTATAAAAAGTAAAAAGTAAATATGTTCTACGGATTCGCCAATTACTCGTAGTATTACAACTGTACTCGTTGTACAAACACTAAATAAAATATAAAAAACTAAATTGTATGTCGATTTACAATTCAGTAAAATTATATGTTCTTATACGATTATTTCTCTTCTCGGTTACAGAACTTAAACTATAATATCTAATCGCATTGTCGAACGACTCCGATTTCAGAATCGGAAGCAATTCTTCAATCAACTCGGAGAACGATTCCAGAATCCAATAGATTTGGGAATAGCATTCCAATTTTAGAATCGAAGGTTTTTAATCGATAGAATTCTAAATCTAATCCTACTAAAACTAAAGATTCATTTATACCTCCCACGGTTGCGAATGGTTGCCAATTGTCTACAGTTATCAATTAAATGAAGATCAGGACAAGAATATGAGTTTGGATTTGTTTATAGTTAAAGACAGGATAGTTAGGCAAAATGTCTTTTTTTTATAGATGGAGAAATTTAAGGCGACCCACTTTAAAATCCGTTTTAGAGCATGTACTTTTATTGGGGGGTTTGAAATTATTTTGCCTTTTTTAACTAGTTTTTGCAGTTTTTGCCTATTCAGTGCCTTTTCTATCAAAATTTTGTTTTTTTTTGTTTTTTGTAATTTAGTTCTTAATTTTAAACTATAAAATTTTTAAATTTTTTGGTGGTACTTCTAAGAAAGCAAACATGTTGCAAACTCGTAATAATAATTGGAAAGGAATTTGATCAAAGAAAGCCTTTAAAGATAAAAAAGTAGTACAAGGATTGACGTATATAAAAACGAAGTTTTACTGGCTACCAGAAAAAATTACAAAATTAGAAGAAATTGGGTTGATTCTTGTCGAATCTTTAAAAAATGTTGAAGAAGTAATCAATCTCCCATCTAAATCGCCAGGACCAGTAGGAGAAAAAATTAAAGAGAAACTGAATTATGTTCTACAAAAAAATTCTTTTTTTGAAATTCTACAAGAAATTTCTATAATTCACCAAGGAGTTTCAAATAACGATTTAGAGATTACTCCAGAGCAGATAAGTTCTCTGAAATTTTCCCATATCGCTTCTTGCGACGTGGAGAGATCATTTTCGGCTTACAAGCAAATTTTTAATAAGATACAGCTATTTGTAATTCCCTAAACTAGGTTTGCTATTATTAAATATTTCGGTAACTCGAAGTTAAATTTTTCAGAAATAATTTTGGGTTTTATCCCAACGGTATGGTGATTTATGCCAGTTTTCCGGTCAATGACCATTTACACTTTCGGCGGCAGCACGTCAATTGAATTTAAATAGTTTAGTATAGCATTCATTGCAGACATCGAAAGCGCTTATTTTCCATTATTGCATACAATAAAGATTAAATATGTATGTAATTTTTGAACTATTTTTGATAACTCGAATTTTCCATAATTCAAATTATTTTTGATCTCCCCTTAACTTTAACTTATTCGTCTTAGTGAACTCGCTCTGCATAAGGCTGTCCATATTAATTCATGAATCGACCTACCGGACTGTAATATTTCTAATAATCGATCAATTGAATATGATTAATTATGCTTTTTTATTCGTTTTATGCTACAATTGATCTATTATTCGACTAATTGATTATTCGATTACACAATCACATAATTATCCGACTATTCGATTATGCAAATGTTCGATTATTCATTTATCTGTTTATACGATTATCCAATTAAAAGATTATCCGAGTAATCGATTATCCACTCAATCTAATGTTTAAGAATATTTTAGAAAGTAGTCTTGAAATATTAGACCGAGAAGTGAGATAGCTTGTCGAATGTGTATGTACTCTAGTGCGCGTGCACTACATTTATCGGGTTGCCTTGTTTGGGGTTGATGTTTTTTGTTATTGTTTAGTTAATTACGGTTTTTCCATTCAATAAATAACACGTTCTCCTAAAGCTTCTTTTAATCTTTGTATTGGAGTCTGGAATCTTACCAGATAACAATAGTACATACGGATACTGGCTGATAATCACGCAAAATTGAGGACTGTTCAATCAAACCAAAGAAACAACAATATGCCTTGAAAAAGCATAACAATGATTAAGAAAGGATTATACATACATAATCAGTTTCTAGTAAAAGTATCAAAGCGATGTTTAAATTAATAGTATTTTTGTAATCAATATCTCGATTATCAAATTAATCGATTATATAATTTAAATATTTTTGGATTAATCAATTATTAAATTAATCAGTTAGCGATCCATCGATTATATATATATATATATATATATATATTGATTAACCGATTATTTATCGTTTAATCTATTTTCTTTTGTAATCTATTTTCGAGTATTGATTTGCATAATCCCACAGTCATAGTCACATACGTGTATTAAATAATAATACGTATAGCCTGAGAAGTGTGTTACGC
>JABXWE010047806.1:0-27770 GCA_014611495.1 Limonius californicus
CGTAATACAATAGAGGCTTAAAAAGCTTGACCGCCCCTAAAATTTAAAATCGATAACTTTCATAGTTTCCGAATTATACAAAAAATCATTTGTTTTTCGCAAAACTTTAACCCTCTGTATCTTTGTTAGTAGTCACCTAAGGAAGTAAGGTCTTATGGACTTTTCTACTTATATAGAGCTCCTTTATCAGCCCCTAAAGTTTGAAAGGTAAACTTTGGACCACCCTGTATAGAAATTATTATTGAGTGTAGGGAATGCAGACATACCGTTTCCATCGTTTTTTGTAATCTCTGTTTAAGGTTTACACACTCCAAGTTGTAATACTAATAGCAAACGCACGCTGAATACAACTTCTCAAATACATTTTGTATGCGGTTTGGCAACTTTAAAAATATGCAAGGAAACCGCGATAGAGTAGTGATCGAGGCGCTTCACTTAAGAGTTTTACTACCAAAGTCGCCCAGGTTCGAATCCTAAGCACTGCACTTTCTCCAGGTATTTGTGGTATCTTAGTTATAGTCGGGGGATGGGGTTTTTCAAGGGTGACGCATGATATATCCATCAATACCACGAAATGTGCTGAGGCGCGATAAGTTAGTTGGGTTGGGCTTGACTTCGGTGTTTTCCTACCAAAGTCGCTCTGGTTCGAATCATCCTAAGCACTGCAGTTTTTTAAGATATTTATGGTGTCTTAGTTATAGTCGGGGCATGGGGTCTTTCAAGGGCGAGGCATGCTAGATCCACCAATACCACGAAATATGCTAAGGCGGGATAAGGTAGTGGGATTGGGCTTGACTTCAGAGTTTTTCCACCAAAGTCGCTCCGGTTCGAGTCATCCTCAGCACTGCAGTTTCTCAAGATATTTGTGGTTTTTTAGTTATAGTCGCTACGTCTCTTAAGAGAAAAAGCACTCTAAGAAGAGTTATAGTCGGAGCATGGGATTTTTCGAGGGTGGGGCATGCTAGATTCATCAATACCACAAAATGTGCTGATGCGGGATAAGGGGGTTGGATTGGGCTTGGCTTCAGAGTTTTTTCTACCAAAATCGCTCAGGTTCGAATTTTAAGCACTGCACTTTCTCAACGTATTTGTGTTGTCGTAGTCATAGTCGGGGGATGGGGTTTTTCAAGGGTGGCGCATGTTATATCCATCAATACCACGAAATGTGCTGAGGCGCGATTAGTTGGTGGGTTTGGGCTTGACTTCAGAGTTTTTCCACCAAAGTCGTTCCGGTTCGAATCCTAAGCACTGAACTTTCTCAAGGTATTTGTGGTGTCTTAGTTATAGTCGTCGGATGGGGTTTTTCAAGGGTAGCGCATGTTATATACATCAATACCTCGAAATCTGCTGAGCCGGGATAAGGTGGTTGGATTGGGCTTGACTTCCGAGTTTTTCTACCAAAGTCGCTCAGGTTGGAAGCCTAAGCACTGCACTTTCTCAAGGTATTTGTGGTGTCCTGGTTATAGTTGGGGCATGTTAGATCCATCAGTACCACAAAATGTGCTGAGGCGGGATAAGGTGGTTGCGTTGTGTTTGACTTCGGAGTTTTCTACCAAAGTCGCTCAGGTTCGAATCCTGAGTTCTGCACTTTCCCGAGGTGTTTGTGGTGTCTTAGTTATAATAGATCTGTGAATACGACTAAATGTGCTGAACCCGTATAAGCTGGTTGGGATGTAAATCACGGAGTTCTTTAAGGCATTCCCTCATTAAAAAACTATGTGTATACAAAACCCGTTGAAAAACATGAAATATAATATTTTATCGATGCTTTGTTTGATGCCAAATTATTTCACTAGAATGTTGTTTCCTAACCGCAAACTTACAATTTCTATAAGTGGCTTCTTGTTGCTCTGGCTCTGGTTGCATTGTCGAATTATGGCCGTAAGTGCTGAAAAGTTGTACTGTTTCCATCAGTGAGACATTATCTTTGTTCATATAACCTATAATTATTTAGTATTCTCAAAGTTCATTGTGTACGATTTGAGCTTATTATTCTTATATTGGGATGTTTTTTGTAGCTAGCAATTATATAAAATAGTTACATCCACCCTGTCATTTAGATCTGATATCTACTTTAATCAATATAAGTACAAACATTTCTCTACAAAAATTAACCATGGATTTTGTTCTCTCTTATGCGCCATAATATGATAATACAGAAACACAATAAGTAAAGGTCACATATGAAAGGATTGTGACGGCATCTAAACAAAATTTATTGTTTATATTGTAAACTACCAACAACTTATGTCGCAGTTTACATTGTAGCTATAAGGAAAATGAAACGCTCTATAAAATGTGTTGACAGAACTACAGTCGTCAAAAAATACTCCTGTGTTCTATGATTTACGACCTAAATGTATACGGAAATAAAAATTATAGTTCAATTTGGGAATAGTCAATGATATTATAGAAGTTACTCCCAAATGTGTAAACCAGCATCTGTCTAATTTCTGCTTTAGGATTTATGATTTTTTCCTGTGTTCCTATAGGTACAATTTATTAAACTACACCAAATAGCAGTTAACAGAAAGATTCAAAATGTGTTAGGGATATTGTGATTTCACCGAAACAAAGCGTCGGTCTGAATTGGAGGGAATGAAGACTTCTGGGAATCAAATGCAGCTTGACCGTTCTGTGTGTGTTCGTATACATTCTCCAGCAATTTAGTGTAATGGCAAATCGTAGATATTTGGAGGAAATCGCAGGCTTAGGCCATAATACTAATTGGAGTAGTATCGTAAACCTAACCTATCTGCAGCAGGCAGCCACTTAGCCCTACATCGGTAAAATCGGTAATCAACCGCTGTCTATAACCCATACCCACACTTTCATTTATTTTTACTACATTTTCCGCCCTTTCCCCCATCTTAACCCCCCTGAACGCACCCTTGCAGGTTTCTCAAAGCGTGCTGATTGGAAGTTCACAATTTTAGTTAAACATCCTGTATTTAAAGCTTACCTTAATTACTTCAAAGTTAAAAACAGCCCCGAACACAAACATGAAATCAATTTTTAATTTTACAAAAGTTTAGCAATTGTGATCTGTTAGGAATTGTTCGGATGTGAGCGCGCGGGCACATGAGAAAAAGTTAATACTGTTTAAAATGGGGGTATTTAAATTCGTTGATTACATCGAACAATTTTATAGCCAAACATGAAGTAAAGCGGTACTAATTTGTTGGAAACAATCAACTGTGGGGTCCAATCGGCAATCTTGGAAATAACGAAAGATCGTAAGAGAGGACATAACCTAAACCAGGCAATTCTGTTTTACGCCCGGAACAACTGATAATGAGCTGACCGGGGTTCGAACGCTAACCTTAGTCTTCAATTGCTTCGTTTAATGGCAACACTCGCATTTAGTGACCCTTCCACATCACCGACTACTCAATCGCTTTTGGTGCTGTTGCGCTACTGTTGGGTGTTTTCTTTCCCAAAATTTATTTTGTAGTTAATCCATCCAATAGCAACATTACAATTTGAGGTGTGAAACGTATCATAGTTCTGCAGTACTCAAGAGAATTTATTATTTATGTTATTTATACAGGGTGTTCCAAGATATTGATACATTTCTAGTGTCTCTTTGACTTAAAATGTCAACATCAGAGTTATTAGAAGATGGTAGCATGAAATGTTGTGAAGTTGTAGGGAAACTTGTATTTAAATACTTCATTTCCTTCCGGATTCTTCGAGCCCCAACAAATATGCCTGTTATTTACTAGTAATAATTTTGTTATCAGCAGGATGGAGTTGCGCCACATTAAGCTGTTAGTGTAGGCAAATACTTATTGAAATTTTTCTTAGTAGATGGACCGATCGATGAGGACTCCAACAAGTGTTTAGCCAGGTCCTAGGATAATATTTTGGATACAGCACATAATTTGAATGTTTTAAAGCAATATTTGTTTCAAATTAAATATTAAAATCGCAACTATCAGAAGATGCCGTGTGGAAGTTTGCGAAGTGATAGCGGAATCTATTTTAAGATATTTAAATTTTCTACTATAACATTAGTATCAGCAGGATGGAATTCCGACGTATTAGCTGGTTAATGTGTAAATGCTAAATTGTTCTTAATTAATGGAGCGATCGACCAAGACCAAAGCCAGTGGTTTATCACGTTTTTAGACAATTTTGTAAATAAACAAGATAGTTTTATTGTATTAAAGCAAAGTCTCTTGCAAATAAAATATCAACATTGAAGCTGCCAAAAGATGCCTTATGGCATGAAACCTTGGGTTAGAATATTAAATTTTTTTCAGGAACTTGTATTTAGTACTTTTATATCCTAATGAATATGCTTATTATATGCTGTTACTGTCGCTAAATACATCAGGAAGTTTTTTTTTATTAAATGGAGCGATCGAAGAGGCCCCAAACAAATGGTTTACCAAGTCTTAGTATAATTTCTTGGATACGCCAGATAGTTTGGCGGTTTTAAAGCAACGTCTCTTATAAATATAATATTAATATTGGAGCTACTACAAGACGCCCTGTAGGGTGAAATTTTTCGATGTAGTAGCTACATTTGTATTAAGATATTTAAATAGTCTTGGAGAACGCGTAATTCGCAATTTAGTTTATTTGGTGGACAATATACATGGTAATAAATTACGAAAGTTTACTTCTGAAATTGCGAGGACAGCTCACAGTTTCCATAATAGATGGCGCAATCGATGAGGGCCTACACATTAGCGTGCCATCTTTCCGGACTTGACACCACCCTATTATCTCCTGGATAATATCGGTAATTTGAATATTTCGAATGAATTTGTCAACGAAGGAAATCAATATATTTGAACAAACACTGACTATGTAGAATGATTCAAATTATCGAAACTCTCCTACTGTTTTTTAAATAAAATATTTACAACTTGCAACTGCAACTCTATAAAATTCAAGATACTGAAGGTGTGTTTGTTTTCTTTAGAAACATGCTAGTTGCTTGGCAATAATACCTTTAGTATCAAGAGGTTGGCGCTTCATCGCAGTATACTATTCGTGAACGTGAATACTCAACGAGCCTTACTAAAAAAATGGTCAGTTAGGTCTCCGGACTTAAGCCTATTCGATTATCTTTCATCAGTACCTAAAATTTATCTATATAAACTTCATTATTTGAATGTCTTAAATGAATATGTAAACGAGTGAAAGCGCAATAATACTATTACATACACTGTTTATACAGGGTGATACAAACTATTGATATAACCCTACTGTTGCTTAGAAGTAAAACTACCCTGAAATGGTAGCTTTGTGCAGAAGCTGTCAAAACATGACACACTGTATAAGGGAATTTGGTGAAATAGAGATCAAAATGTACACTGAATTGCTTGTATTTTTTTCAGAAATATGTAAACTCATATTTTAGCTCATTTGTAGTCTAATATAGAACTTAAGAATAGGTATTACCATTTCATATAACCAGGACGGAGCTCTATTTTATTGTAATGTTAGTGAACACAGACACTCGACGAAGCTTTTCGCAATAGATGGCGCAATCGATGACCAAAACAGCGGCCTTTCAGAAGTCCGGATTGGAACCGCCTCGAGTATCCATTGAATTAACCTAATTATTTAATTATAATGTAGGGACCTGGCAATGAATCAAATCAAGGGTATGCTATTACATAGATTGTTTATACAGGGTGATTCAATTCTTCTACGCGAACTGCAATGGCAGGTAATCGTAAAATTGGACTAACAGAAGATGCACCCTAGAATTGCTTTTGGTCAGGTAACAGCTGAAATTTAATATCAGATCTTTGAATTTTCTTCCAGAATGAGTGATTTGTAATTGGCTTATCTGTAATTTGCCAACAATAATGTGTGGTATTACCAGGACTTGATACAGAGTTTTCCAATAGATGGAGAGATTATTGAGGACCAAAGCAGTTGTCTGAAAGGTCTCCGGATTTGAAGCAACTCTTCTACTTCTTGGACTAGCCTCATACTTGGAATATTTCTTAAGGAATATGGCAATGAATAAGGTCAAGGGTATGCTATTACATAGATTGTTTATACAGGGTGATTCAAATCTTCTACGCAAACTACAATGGCGGATTCGTAAAATTGGACTAATAGAAGATGCTCTGTGGAATTGCTTTTGGTCAGGTAATAGCTGAAATTTAAATTGAGATACTCGAATTTAATTCCAGAATGTGTGATTTGCAATTAGCTTATCTGTAATTTGCCAACAATAATGTGTGGTATTACCAGGACTTGATACAGAGTTTTCCAATAGATGGAGAGATTATTGAGGACCAAAGCAGTTGTCTGAAAGGTCTCCGGATTTGAAGCAACTTTTCTACTTCTTGGACTAGCCTCATACTTGGAATATTTCTTAAGCAAAATGGCAATGAATAAAGTCAAGGGTATGCTATTACATAGACTGTTTGTACCGGATGATTCAAATCTACGCGAACTCCAATAGCAGCTTTGTCAAATTGGACTCATGAAAGAACTATCTGGAGATGTTCTGTAGAATTGATTTTGGTCAGGTAATGGCCGAAATTTAAATTGAGATACTTGAATTTTTTTCCAGAATGTGTGATTTGTAATTAGCTTGTCTGTAACTGGTCAAGAATAACATGTGGTATTACCAGGACTAGTTTCCATCGTATTATACTATTAGTAAACGCAGATACAGAATTTTTCAATGGGTAGAGAGATCATTGAGGACCAAAACAGTTGTCTGCCAGGTCGTCGGATTTGAACCAACTCTTTTATTTCTTGGAATAACCTCATGCTTGGAATATTTCTTAAGGAATATGGCAATGAGTAAAATCAAGGGTATGCTATTAGATACATTATTTATCCTGTGTGGTTTAGGTAAAACATTTACGAACTACAATAGCAGTTCTGTAGAATTCTTTTAAAATACGATATATTAGAACATGCTCCGTAGAATAGAAATTTGTGAAGTTGTAACAAAAATTTCCAATCAAATACTTAAATTCTATATCGCATTATCTTATTAGAAACGTATTCCCTAGTAGAGATGATAGTTGCCAAGAATATCTTTGCGTATGAGCGGCACGACAGAATGTTATCCGTTTATATAATACTAGAAAAAAAATCTCAGTAAATGGAATAGTCGATGGCCTGTCAAGTCCCCTGATGTAAAGCCACTAGATTGTCTTGTGAATAAACTTGACAATTTGAATGTTGTAATGTTATGTTCATTTAATTTGGCCACTTCATCTGAATTAAACTCATATTTTAATTGCCACTTCATAGTAATCAAAATTCTATTTTAATTGTAATTCTTAAGTCAATCGCTATATTGTTCTTTTAAGATTGAGTTATGGGAGGCCAATTTCGCAAAGCCTTTGAAAGTTCGCTTTGTAGGCTAGATTTGCCAATCAAAAACAATTCTCGGAAGTCGCACGTGTTATTTCCTTCCAGAATTGTTTCACCATATTTCGCAATGTAGTGGAATCTTTTTGGGCAAGGCAGGTTCGCGTTGCGTTTCCTCCGCAGTCGGACTTAACATCTTCTCCGGCTCCGTCGCTGGCGATAAGCCGTAATCAAGTACTGCAGGGGCGCCTTGGGATTTCGATGGGTTACCATCGCGAGATTTTTGTATCGCTGTTTTTACCGTGGGGTGAACAGAACCATCGACAATTGTCGGATTTAAAGAAACACGCAATTTATTGTGAAATTGCCGATCGCCTTTGGCGGATTAATATCGAGCCCATTTCCTGTCCCGCTGGTAGCGCCGCTTTTGTGACGAACCCATTGAAGTTTTGGCCCTTAACGTTGACTCCATTCGATCTAGTCTACAGGGGCGTGCCCGTGGATTTTTCCTGCTTCTTAAGAACACAAGAACACCCCAAATTCTGCCTGCCTTCTCTCTACTCCATACACCGAAAATCAAGGTAAAAGAACTAGTTTTTGTATTGTGAAAAAAACCTTTTACGCGTTTAACTGTCAAAATTCAAGAGATTGTACCCTTCTTTTATGCGACAAGAAGCGACCTTCAGTCGTCGTTTGTTTTTTGTTCTGTTAATTGTAAAAAGTAATTACATATTGTATTATTCTTGTAAACTCAGACGCCAATGGCCACGTAGATTTGTTTAAAGATTTTAAATGCCGTAACCCAAGGGCGGCGAGTTCCCCTTTTTGAATGTCCAATTTAACCGTTCGTAGTAGTGAACTATAATATCACCATTTGCTGTCATTTTTGTTTGTATCGTCATTTATTACATCTTTTATTATTGTATATTTTGTATTTGTGTGTGCATGAACCTTGTAAGCTTTATAAACAGGAGGAGGCACAATAAAGGTGAGTCTGATTCCGATTCCCGTAAGCTGCGGGCTTCTCGACCTTCCACGAGAACCTGCAATCAGCTGTGATTTGGAAGGTGACCCCTGTTAATTTCGACATACCCTGTACACAACTAGAAAGATTTCCTCCCGTAAGCGATTTCCGTGAACCACCCCTACTCCTCTGAGCTAAGCTACAGGACTTTTTCCATTTATCCTGTTGCGGGTCGACGAAAGAGTTCGTTTGGCCCGTAACGTGTAAACTAAACAGAACAAGCGTCTACTATCATACAGGTCGATTCAAACGGTTAATTTATCGACTGTACTCTTAAATAAAATATTTGCGAATTACAATGGCAATTTTATATAGAGCAACTAATGTAGTAATTGTACGTCGTGTGTTGCGAAATTTGAATTGAATTCCCTTGTTTATTTAATTTGTTTTATAATGCTTTTAGCGTAGTATTTCGTTAAATTAAAAAGTGATCTACGCAGACCCAAATAGTGGCCTATCCGGTCTCCGGGTTTGTGCTCAATCAATAGATGTTAAATATTAATTGGAAATCTGGAAGAAAATTATATTACAATATGAAATATGAAACATAAACAAGCTACCGACGGAAAATATTATTTGATCAGTGTATGTGTTAAGCGATATTTAGAATATTGCATTTTCCCAGAGGAATTGAATTTATTCCATATTTTACAATTACTATCTAATTAAAAGTTACAAGCAACCACATTATAAACCTCATTTTCTTGTTAAATAGCAAAATAACTATTGCATATTGGCGAAAGCCCTTTGAAATGATTCTGTAGTAATTACTCGCAAAGTTATTTTTGCTACTTTCAATAGGACTAAGCAAAATACAAAGGGATCTTTAATTTGAAAGCCCGTTGCCTCAATTAATTCCTAGATTTCTATTCAGATTTAACTTGTGCGGTTTTCAATTTATGTGTTCTGTGATCTATATTTACGATGCTTTGCAAATGTCGCGCAACGCCGGTCGAGTATTTGTTAATTTAGATTAGCAATATTACCCATCATTTGGACGCGTTTCAAGAAGTTACTTCTTATTTATACCCGATGCGTTTCAATTACCCTTTCGACCAAGGTGAACTTCAACAGGTACTGCATTCTAGAAATATGAAATTGATTTATATTGTTTAAAACGATTTCTAATTCAAATATGGAAGTTTCGAATACTTGCCACATTAAATAACGAAATAAACACAATGGAAGTATTTTATAAAAAGTTTTGAATGTATTGATGCTATGAATGCAATACATTTTACACTGTTTAGATCAGATCGCTTGTAAAGAGAATTGTGTTAGTACTTCCTAAAATGAATGAATTTTTTAAACTGTTACTAAGTTATGCCATATTTAGCAATATTTTGTAATAGATGTAATTTAGTGTGTGGTTGGAGCACAGTTGGCAGAGCACTTAGGTTTTATTCCCTAGCATAACCATGTAGCGTGCAAGAATCTTGTGCTGCAACCCACCACACACAAGTTCCCAATCCGGCTTGCAACTGTAGTATCTTAGTGCTAAAAACCTTCTCCTGAATTTCTGTCGTTCGGATGTGTTGTTGAAATGTGGGTCGTCCATGTTTCTAACTCAGCGCTGAGGAGAAGCACGTGGCAGAGAGATGTGCCAATGTCCAGCAGTCGGATGTGAAAGGCTATTGGCATATGGAAATCTGTTGTATTTTGACAGTCTGGTCTGCCTTTTGATGTTAAAGCAATCCTTGAAGTAGTAGCGGTGTCTATATAATATTCGCTTGAATATATGATTCATATAAATACAAACCAAAATCTGACGGACTTTATTATATAAACCATACAAGTATTTATTTATTATACAGTTACAGACCTACTACGTATGCGAACATTTTTAAACAAATTCTTTAAAACGAATTCAGAGTGGGTTGTTAATAATAATAAAATATGAAAATGTTATGAAAACAATTAGATTGCTACGAAGTTCGGATGTAACGATTTTTTTGAACCAGATAGTTGTTCGTTATAACCGAATTGAGCTGTATCGAAATTCACGTAGGTAAGAGAAAGTAAGAGAAATGTTTATTAAATTTTATGTTTTGTAGTATGGTGGAAGGGAATAAAAAAGTTTATTTTACCACGTGTTTGTTCGTATCAAAGGACCCCAATTCCCTAATATCAATTTAGCATTTGTAAAAAATGGTGAGCATACCTCTAACACAAAAATAGGAAAGTTGTATCCAACACTATTTGTTTGTTGATTGAACAGCGACTGTGACATTTGAAAACTAACTGCCAAACACCGCGTTCTTTGTCATTTATGTTTTCTTTCTTCAACTACTCAATACAGTTCATTTTAGAACTAACAGATGAATGCTTTTACGACCCCCTTCATTTTATAGCCCGTGGTGGACACGTTAGTAAAAATAGAATATCCTGGGTTAGTTAGTTTCATTCTGAAGATATCGTTGAATACAAAACTACTTGGAAGAATATCCCATTGAAGTTCCATATACTGCTGTTGACTATAAGCAATTCGGAGCAAGAATAATAGCGCATTACGAAGCTAACGTAGACGATTTCTGCATATCTTTCATATCTTATATTAGGTTCTTTATAATTTAAAGTGGCATGTGTTACCATTCACAAAATTTTGAATGAACTTGCTATACAAGACCATGTCATTAATAGAACATTCCTAAAAAATTTGCTACAACTGGAATCTTTACGATAATTATTATGTCTAAGTTTGGTGAAAGCAAATGGAACTGCGCACATAGAAAAACGAGGACGAGTATTAATGTGTATTTCAGATCAACTCATGGCAGTAATTTATATATTATTAAGTCAAAGGTCTAGGAAAATATATAACGATTGTACAGTGTAAGACAAATTATATGACCACCTAGTTGTGTATACGCAACAGAACAATCGAAGCGGTGTTGTTTAGCCCAAACAATAAGTGCGTTAGAGTTGTAAGCTGAAGGTGTGGGGTTTAATTCCTAGTACGGAAACATCGGGATTTTAACAGTCGTTCTCCCTCTCAAGGCAATGGCGAATCAGCCAGGTATTCTGCGTAGTAAATATTCACCGCATCAGAAGTGTTTACACATCTCATAGTTCAAAGCTGCTGTTAAACTGTAGGTCCTCTATATCTGCAGTACTTCAAAACGTGGAAGACACGTACAGGAGAGCAGATCACTACGCCTTCTAAGAGACAGAAGCACTTAAACTAAAAGAAGGATAGACCTTAGTACTTTAACTAGCTAACTATTTTTATATTCAAAAACAATTTTTTTTTGTATGACAATTTACGCTCGTATATTGTCACTAAATGGCATAAATTACCAGCTTAATAAATGACTTTAATTAAAATCTACACTCTACTCGATTTAATTACTGAAATCCCAGTATCCGACATTTGGTGGAGCCGCTTTGTAAAGTCTGATAGAATAGTTTCAAAATCTTATGAACTGCGAAATGCGCAGTTTAGGAAGAGAGATGACTAGAGAAAAAATAGCAACATATCTAAGTGTGCAATAAAAATATATGACGCGCGAAATAACCTATAACAAATATCCTGTATAAAATCAATCTTTTTAGATAATTCCAGTAGTGCACGGTAGTCCTGAAGAAGACCTTTTTAAATTTTTAAAGGAAAGATAGGTAAAAATAAACGATATACAAGACATGTGGCAATCACAAATAGATGTAGTAAACAAATGACGATGTTTTTAAAACGGTCTTTAGCCAAGGCGACCGAAATTTTGCTACTGCAGCAGTCCATGAGATAGTAAACGAGCTCTACTGGAGTGACTATCTTTAAAAATAGTAAGTTGGTTGTTTCTGAGAAATTTTCTTATAATACACGAAGATTCAGAGTTGTACATGAAAATTATTTGCTTGAACAGTCTTATGGAAGAGGAAATTTGTAACAGTTGGAGTCAAATAAAATTTATACTTTTAATATAATAGACGGATGGATTATTAAGAAATAATTTTGCAATACTTGACGGTTTGTCTTAAAGTAATTATCACTGACAATTCTGCTCAACTAAACATTAAATATAGTGTTACAGCTTGAGGGATTTAACCTTACTGGCGCGAGAAAGAGTGGACACTAGGAGGAACAGAGAGGAATACAATGTAAATGGGCAGTTAGTATTCGGTACACTCAGTAAAAGAAACGAAGACCAACACCAGTTGTCGCTGCTACACGTTCTTGCGATATTTAATTCTATTGTAGGTCCTTCTAATGCTTCTTCTTGCATAAGTTGTAAAATATTTGCAAAAATTTCGCGACTTTGGCCGACCAAAGTCTTCCCTGCTTTAATTTTAGATTGAAACTCCATTGCACGCCCTTTTCACTAGAGTGTACAGAGATGTTGACTGCTACAAACACACGATGCAAATGAGCTCCAAGCCTCCCCCACCAATTTCGTGGTAGTGGTGGTAATGCGCAATGTTCACTCACAAGCAAGGTTAAATCCGTCAAGCTGTAAGTTAGCATTCAAACGAAAATAAAATCTTGACTACTCGGAGAAGCTCTTTGTGTTAAAAAATAATATTGTTGTTGAAGTTGGCATGCATAATATAAATTTTTATAAAACAGATTATGATTTTTCCACATTATATATGAGTTTCCTAAACGTTGGAAAACGTAAAATACGGAAACGCTAGCAATATTTAAAGTAATAAGTGTATAGGCAACTTGTCAACAAGATTGGTATGTAATTATGTGTTAAGCACGGTTTCATAAATTGTTTTCTTCTTCAAGTGATTGGGCGTTTAAAGTTCCACAGACATAGGGGATCTACAGCTGAACGTGAGTTCCAAGCCACGGGAAGTGTAAACACTTCTACTTTATAGAAGATTTATTAAGCAGAATACCTTGCTGGTTTACTGTTATCTTGCGAAGGAAAACGGCTGTTAGAAATCCGATTTTCAGTACAGCGCAGAAGTCTAAGACCCTAACCTTTAGTCCTCCTATACATATATCCTCATATAAAACATACAGATTTTAGGCAAAAAAATTGTAATTTGGTCCTGAAGGAATTCTGCTATAATTAATTTAATTAATCCAAATCTAAACAAACTGTTTTCTCTATTTAAGAAGAAATATCATGTTTTGTAGTTTTAGTGTTTACATAAAATACTAAAGTACTAAATATAGTTTTACTAACTTGTTTAATAGAAAGGGGGCGGATCAAATACTATTAATGGATTTAATAGCGTAATAATAACTGTAATTCATGGAAAATTAACCAAGGAATGAATTTTCAAAGGTAGGTATTACCTCTCGTAAATTGCCTTGGCAAAAAGTGCATTACATGTTTATACGAATTTATATGTCTGAGAGTTATTTTAAGAGATTGGTGGGTCATAACACACCGACATGCTGTCTACCCAGATTTATGTACTGATACTTAACTGCTTAGAACCCTAAATTATGGATTAATAATATTTTAGCGGATTTCCTTTGAAAATAATATAAATAATCCGGGAGCCGACAGATTTATGTTTAGATTTCTTAACCTAATTTGTCAAATATAGGTGCACCTGGAACGGAACAGCTTTCGCCATATTAGAATTGGCGCGCCGGAAATTAAACTATTTAATTTTTGGTAAGAACTGCTAAATTTGAAAAGGATTACGCCTTATCGCGGAGAAATCTTAAATCAAAGCCATATGGTCCAAACACACACGCTCATAAATTTAGAATTTAATGAGAATTTATGGGGATATTAAGGTTTTCCGAATACAATTGTAGACTAAAATAATAAAACTAACAAATCTTGTCATCATGTGTATGATGAATCTACCCGACCCTGCGTTAAATGCAAAGTTTACAAACAGCCAGTTCTTGTTTTGTTCTTGATTTACAGGCTTACTTTATTCTTCACACAATTGGTTTGTTGCATAAATGTCCGCCTTTCGTAGAAGAAGCACATGATAAAAATTTACATTAAGACAACAAGAATAAGTTCTGTTTTTGTTTTTTATGGGAACGGCCTACTGTAAGGCCAGCTCCTTGTCCTGTAACTATAATCAAATATGTTATAAAACCAGCAAGGTATTGGTTGTATACGGAGTGTTGTATATTTAGTTATTTATAAACACCCATTATAACACCCACAATGCCTAAAATTATGTTCTTGACAAATCTTGCCACAAAATAAAAAACAAACAATTGTATTAAAATGTACGAAATTTACAATATGTTGTTGTATACTAACACTATAATAAATAGGTTCTTGCTAGGAAAACGCAAAAGGAACGGTTCGTCTTATGAACGAATTTAATATGCAACCCTCGGTATATTAAGTTAAATATTAGAACAGAGACACAATCTCGTGGTGTTGGTTGAATTCTAATATTCTAATACATTTTGTGTATTCTTACGCTACTGCTAACGCGTTTATACAAGCAGGTGCAAACGGAAACTTGTTATAGGTTCCTGGTTATGTCAGTTACAACAATAATGTAGGTATTAACCAGCGTGGGCATAATCAAAGGATTTTAATAATCGAATGATTTCAATAATCGAATTATTGCAATAATCGAATGATATCAATAATCGAGAAATTCATTCGAATTAATCAGTTCAAACCAAAACGCGAGCGCATTTCGGCATTGCGATAAATGTCTTGCATCCTGCCTTTCGAATGATGACTGCCTGGCACTCCCGCTATGGTATCGAATTGATTTTTCGGTTTTCGACTGAATTTTCTTCTGTAGTTGTTTAAATTTCGTCACACTATACGATTGCTCTGATTGTAAATGCCTTTTTATTTTATATATAATTAAATATTAACTATATTGCTGATTATATTATTTAAAATGATTCATAGTCTTTACAAGCGTTATAATTCATAATTTAGTCACTAAATTGTTTAAAAGGAAATGTAATATCAAAAGGCGGACAGCTTACAAATGATCGTAACTGACTAAATTCAAAAAATTTTTTTGTTTTGATATTTTTACACAGTGCTTTAAATTGCTGAAATAATTTTATTTATTTATCCAATTTATGCCAATAATATATTTAATTGAATAATAATGAATCTAAACAATTCAAGATTTAATATTTTTGAATTTAAGTATGGGAAAGTAGAAATAAAAAATATATTATATATATAATATAACATATTTTACTTTGTAGTTTATTTTTTAGTATCGTCTTGAATTACAAATTCTTTCGTATATTACTCCAATTATATACCGACACAAACGATATTTCGATTACCAGCCGAACAACGGAATGAAAGTAATCCAAGAAATTGTTATCAATCAAATGAATTATTCGCATCTCGGAGATGCATGCAAAGTCAAATATTTCGAATTATTTCATTCGAGATGCCCGAGTCGCTACAAACGTATTCGAGATGTTTTTATCATTCGAATGAATTACTCGCATCTTGGATATGCATGCATCATCGAATATTTCGAAATATTTTATTCCAGATGCGCGCGTCGCTACGAACGTATTCAAGAAGCTTTTATCATTCGAATGTATTATTAGCATCTCGGAGAAACATAATCGAATATTTAGAATTATCTCATTCGAAATGCGGGCATCGCTATGAACGTATTCGAGAAGTTTTCATCATTCGAATGAATTACGCATTTCGTAAATGCATGTAAAATCGAATTTTTCGAATTGCTTCTTCAAGACGCGCGTCGCTACGAACATATTCCAGAAGTTCTTATCATTTGAATGAATTACCTGCATCTCGTAAATGCATGCAAAATAAAATATTTCGAATTGTATCATTCGAGATGCGCGCGTAGCTACGAACGTATTCGGGAAATTTTTATCATTCGAATGAATTACTCGCATCTCGTAAAGCATATAAAATCGAATATTTCGAATTATTTCATTCGAAATGCGCACTTCGCTGCGTACGTATTCGACAAGTTTTTGTCATTCTAATGAATTACTCGCAGCTCGCAAATGCATGCAAAATCGAACTTTTCATATTATTACATTCGAGAAGCGCGCGCCTCTACGAACGTAATCGAGAGGTTCTTATCATTCTAATGAATTACTCGCATCTCGTAAATGCATGCAAAATCGAACATTTCATATTATTTCATTCGAGAAGTGCGCGTCGCTACGAATGCAATCGAGAAGCTTTTATCATTCGAATTACTCGCATCTTGTAAAGGCATGCAAAATTGAATATTTGGAATTATTTCATTGGAAATGCGAATGTCGCTACGAACGTATTCGAAAAGCTTTTATCTTTCTAATGAATTACTCGCATTTCGCAGATGCATGCAAAATATAATATTTCGAATTATTTCATTAGGGACGCGCGCATCGCTGCGAACATATTCGAGAAGTTTTTATCATTCGAATGAATTACTCGCATCTCGTAAATGCATGCAAAATCGAATATTTCGAATTATTTAATTCGAGATGTGCGCCTCGCTACGAACGTATTCGAGAAGTTTTCATCATTTGAATGAATTACTCGCATCTCGGAGATGCATGCATAATCAAATAGTTCGAATGATTTCACTCCATCGCTAGTATTAACCAACAATTATTGGAGGGCAGTATTCTATATAATTAAAAAGTTTTATAATACGCCGTACAAATGCAGTATTTTTATATATAGGTTTTCCCGTGCAACAGAATTATATGCAGTATGCATGAAGTATTTCAGATTTTATTTGCTCCCAAGATACTGGTTAAATATGTAAACTATATTATTGTTGTTGGATATACACAGTGTCATTTTATTAAAAACACTTACAATTCAGCCAAAAATATAAGAAACTATTGAGAAATTCAAAACGTGTCGTTTTCATACCAGACCAATAAAAATAATTTTTTTATTTGTTTATACCGTAGTGTCGTTTACATGTCGATGTCCCAATTTACAATCGTGTTTGTGTTGTTTAATTAATTTTCATTGGTTTGTCATAAACAAATGTGTTGTTTTATTTTACTACTGTTCGAAGTAATTTGAAAATTAAATACATAACATAAATAAATTTAAATAATATTTGTCTCAATTGAAACTTGGGATGTTCACTTATAGTCGGTAGAGGTACAGATAATTTTCTTTTCACTAAAAGGCATCAATATTTTCTAATAGCAATAATGTTGTTTACGTTTTTAGGCAAAATACTTAGGGGGATAAACTGTGAAAAACTTTCAGTACATTTTGCCTATAGTTCAAACGCCTGGGAAATACCTTATTTAATTATTGTGGGATAACTTCAAGAACCAGGAATGTGTTATTATTTTGCCATATTATACAGGGTAGTGTACCGAAAACAAAACATTTGCGTTTTCTGACATTAAACCAAAAATTTGAGAAAAACGCCTGATCGCGTCAAATTAATTTGTCAGGGACACATGTAACACAGCTATTTAGATTTACTTATTTTTAACTCCAAAATTGGGGCGACTTTCTCCCTAAAAGATTTAAATGGGAAAGAGGTATCAAAAGACATACCATTCGAAAGATCGATGAATTTGTTTACACCAGCGTTTTTATTTTTGGATTCTGAGCATTAGTTCCCCCCCAAATGCAGTCCAAAGTTTGAGGGTAGTAAATGTTCTGGAGCATTTATGAAATGATTTAACAGCATTGGTTGACCGTAGGTTAGTACAAACATTTGAATGTTTTTTTAAGTTAGCGTCCCGCCGTATTTTGCAGTTGTTGCTTTTTTAGAACATTTAAATGATTTACTCGCTTTCAGTAATAGCTGAAATAATTGCGTTTTTCTTTCGATACAATTGTCTGGGAGCTAGGGTGAATATGTCGGGAGATGGAGTCCGTCGCAAATAAAGAGAGAAATACTGAAAATCCGGTAAGAAATGAAACGGTTCGCGGTTCTGGGCCATGTTGTTGTCGATCCTACGTTGAGTACAAAGCAAATGGCTATTGAATCAGGTATTAATCAAACCACTCTTCAACGAATTTAGAAATACCATTTATATTCCTATAAGATTCATTTGCTACAAAACACAATGAAAACGACTTTTATCACCGTTTCCAATTTTGTGAGACCATTTGTAAACCGGCGACAAATAACCCACATTTTCTTCTTAACGTTCGTTTCCCGACAAATGCACTTTTTTTGTAAATGGTACAGTCATTTGTCAGATTCTAATCCGAGGATATTTGACGAAACACTAAACACGCCGAAATATTAAATGTTTGGGATAGCATTTCTGGTGATCATCTCGTTGGTTCTGTTTTTTACCTGGTAATTTGACTGGATAGATTTACTTAGAATTGTTACAAGACAGCATTGAATCAATGTTAACTGATATTATAGAGAATGATGAGTATCACCTCAATATAACTTGATATTGCAACAGGACGGAGCTCCTCCATTATGCACTGGTTGGTCGGCAGTATTTGGATTGAAGGTTTCCAAGTCAATGGGTTTGAAGAAGAGGCACTATTGAATGACTCCCAAGGTCGGCAGATTTATATCCTCTCGATTTATTTTTGTGGGATCACTTAAAGAGAAATATTTGCAAAACCCAACCCGATTCTTTACAAGATTTTCTCTATGTGGTTGTCAATCCTGTGGATTGGTTGGATTCAATACACGAATTTCCGTTTTCATCTGTCTTTAGCTAATCTCTTCATTTGTACATAACTTTCGCATTGCATGTCTTCCATGATTTGTCTTACTGCCCATTGTGCCTGAGGGTATATCCTACTAGTGTGTCATCTTATTTGCTGATTTTTTTATTAAATATCTTCCTTCTTGCGTCTTCACTACCACCTCGTCTTCTGTAATTCTGTCCAACATTCTCCTGAAGCTTTCAAACGGTATGTCTTTTGATAACACTTGCCATTTAAAATTTTTAAGGTGAAACTCGCCCCAATTTTGTGTTGAAGTGAACGGTAAAGCCGTATTACATGTCCATCTGGCAAATTAATTCGACATGTTCGGGCGCTCTTTGAAGAATTAAGGTTTACTGGCATGAAACACGTCTGTTTCGTTTTCGGAGGGCCACACTATATATTTTGTTCCATATTCTGTATGAATTTATAAATAAGAACACTTTGAATGGGTGAGAATTAAAAATCCAAAATGGAGTCACATTGATGTATAAGCTTTGATGCAGTCAAAACCAAATTAGTCAAATATTCAGCCTAAATACTTTCGAGTATGTTATTGGTAACAATTTATGGGCTCTCCATTTCAAGAAATGTAATGGCCATGAAACTTGTTTAAAACTAATTTTCTGGAACATGGTATTGACAAAATGATTTTAGCATTATACTACAGATCTAGGCAAGCAAAATAATCATTTTACAGGAGATAATGGCCATGAGAATGGTTTTAAAATAAATTTACTTAAGTATGGTCCTCATACGAATAATTTTATAATAATTCTCCAGATCTAGATGGGCATAAAATGGTTTTAATATAATTTTCTTGGACGTGGTGTTAACAAAATGAGCTTACCATTATTCTCCAGATCTAGTTAAGCAAAATAACCATTTTATAGGAGATAATGGCCATTACAATGGTTTTGGAGTAATTTACTTGAGTGTGGTCCTCATAAGAATGAGTTTTGAATAATTCTCTTGATCTGTATGGGCCAAATCACTATTGCAAGAGATGTAATGGCCATGAAACTTGTTTAAAATTAATTTTCTTGAACATGGTATTGACAAAATGATTTTACCAATATTCTCCAGATCTAGATAAGGAAAATAATCATTTTCCATATGTATGTAGATAAATAAAATAACCATTTTACAGGAGATAATGGCCATGAAAATTGTTTCAGAGTAATTTACTTGAATATGGTCCTCATAAGAATGGTTTTAGAATAATTCCCCAGATCTCGATGGGCAAAATATACATTTCAATGTATGTAACGGTCATAAAAATGGTTTTAACATAATTTTCTTGAACATGGTGTTGACAAAATGATTTTACCATTATTCTCCAGATCTAGGGAAGGACAATAAGAATTTTACAGAAGATAATGGACATGAGAATGGTTTCAGAGTAATTTACTTGAATATGGTCATCACAAAAATAATTTTAGAACAATTCTGTAGATCTGTATGGGCAAAATAAGCATTTCAAGAGATGTAATGACCATAAAAATGGTTTTAAAATAATTTGCTTGAACTTCCATTATTCTCCAGATCTAGATAAGCAAAATAACCAATATACAGGAGATGATGGCCATGACAATGGTTTTAGAGTAATTTACTTGAATATCGTCCTAATAAGAATGATTTTAGAATACTTTCCAGATCTGGATAGGCAAAATATCCATTTCAAGAGATGTAATGGCCATGAAAATTGTTTAAAACTAATTCTTTTGAACATGGTGTCAACAAAATGAGTTTACCACTATTTTCCAGAAACGGTGGCAAAATAATAACTTTAAAGGACTTAATAGACAGGAAAATGGGTTTAAGAAACTTTCTTGAATAAAGTCTTCATAAGAATAATATCAACATAATTTTCCAGAACTGGTTTCCTAAAATAATCATTTTAAAAGACATAATGACCCTGAGGGTGGTTTAAAGTAATTTCCTATAATAATATAATAATAGAAAGCTCATAAGTATGATTTTTTAGCATAATATTCCAGAAGTAGATGCACAAAATAACCATTTTAAGGTACAGGTGATGTCCATGAGAATGGTTCTAAAAGAATTTTCTATTTTTATTTTTCAGCACTAAGTAGACAAAATAACCAAGTTCGGGGAAGTAATAAAATTGTAACGTGGTTTAAAACAATATTCTTGAATAAGTATTTACTGCTATTTTAACAACTGATGTAGCAAAGATGTAGAATGTACATTTCTAAAAACCGTTACCCACAAATCAGATATTATTTAAATGCCAAGGCATAGCTGATAGTCGATATTCAAATGAACTATTGTAAGTTTTAAAACAGATATGCACGAATGGGAACTTAAAATATTAATTTATTTATTGCTTTATAAGAACAATAGATTGATTTTATTAGATCGAAATCGAACGGGCCTCATTTGCATATAACATGTGCTCTCCATTACAATATTAATAGATATCTGTTTAAGGATATCTACCTATAATACAATTCCAGCCTTGCAATTTAAAAACGACTATCGAGGAGATCTTAAAAGTTCAACTTCGATTTGCCCTTTCTTAACTATTGAAAATTCCCCTATGACAGCTTTAAAAATCTTGTTCGAATTCCGATCTGCTCGTGAACGAGTAGTACAAGCTAAAGATACAATCTTAAATATCTCCAGCTACTGTATAGTTCGAGTCCAAGCAATTTTAGTTCCTCCGTACGGCTACAAATTTAAGGAATTTAGTAGCGAACGTGAATTTTGACGTGTGTAAACCAATCTCGGACTTAGGCAAAGCATGTTTTTATACAAATTTCGAGAAACAATAACAATAAAAGTTTGTTGTTATGGCTGTGTAAATATTTAAGAATGATAAAGTTTTAGTGCATCGATTCCAGATTCCTTCTGTTACGAGGCGACTCTAGACGCCAATATTGTTTAAGTTTTATTGCTTCTTCACTGGAGGAATATTTAACTTGTATCTTTCATCTTTATTATATCTACAGCACTATTACTTTATAAAGAATGGTAAATTTCTTTGAAGTTTCATATACGGTATAAAACTGTCTTTTATTCAACGCAACCTAGGCAATGTCACCTCTGGATACTGAAAAATATATCAGAAATAATATTGTCTATGTTTAGCGAAAAATCAATCGTATTTCTCATTCGGAAACATTCAGTGATATTCTTGAAATGGATATTTTGCCCAAACAGATCAGGGTAATTGTTCTAAAATCATTCTTATGAGGACCATATTCTAGTAAATTATTCTAAAACCATTCTCATGGCCATTGTTTCCCTTAGAGTCCGTATTTTGCCACTTCGATGTGGAGAATTATATTAAAATCATTCAAATGAAGAGGTTAGTTATGAAAATTATTTTAAAACCAGCTTATTGCCCATTACGTGAATTAAAATTGTTATCTTCTCCACCTAATTCTGGATAAGTATGTTAAAATCATTCTTTTAAGTACCGTATTTAATTAAATTACCATTATCATTCTCGTATTCATTAAATTCCTTAAAATGAGTATTTTGCCGCCCAGTTCTGGAGAATTATAGTGCAACTATTCTTATGAACACAATTATTTTTAACCATTCTTATGTCCTGCACATTCCTAAAATTGTTATTTTGCCCTTCTAGTTCGGGAGTATTATGTTAAAACAATTCTTATGAGCTTCCTATTCTAGGAAATTACTTTAACATTACCCTCATGGGCATTTACATGCCTTAAACTGGTTATTTTGCGAAATCGCTTCTAGAAAATTATGTTATCATGTTTATGAGAACATTATTATTAAATTAAATTATTTTAAAAGCATTTTTTTGTTTATTGCTTACTTTAAAGCTGTTTTTGTCCCACCTAGTTCTAACGAATAATGGTAAAAACATTTATGAACACCATGATCAACTAAATTATTCTGAAGCGATTCTGAGGGTCATTCCTTCCCTTAAAATGTTTATGTTTCCCATCCAGTTCTGGGGAATTATGTTACAATTAATCTTATGAACGTCCTATTCTAGGAAATTATTTTGAAAGTACCCTCAAGCCCATCATGGTTTTAAAAATGGTTATTTTGCAAACTAGTTCTAGTTCATTCTGCTAAAGTCATTTTTTTGAGTATCATATTCAAGTAAATAACTTTCAAGCTATTCCCATAGCCATGGTTGCCGCCCTTAAAATGGTTACTTTGGCCATCTACTTCTAGATAATTATGTCATTCTTATGAGAACCATATTCAAGTAAATTATTTTAAAACCAGTATCATGTTATTTAAGGGCCTTAAAATGGTTAGTTTTCACATTCAATTCTGTAAAATGATGTTAAAATGTTGATGTTATGAGCATCCTATTCTTCCATACCACCCAGGACAGACATAGATTTGCTATAATGGTCGCCAAATTACATGACACGGTACTAGAAGTTTATTCTAGGAAATTCCTCGTGGCCACAGAGTTCTTTAAAATGAATATTTTGCCCACCCAGTTCTGGAAAATTTTGCTTAAACCGTTGCTATAAAAACCCCATTCAAGGAAATTATTTTAGAAGCGGTTTCAGCCCACTACGCCCCTTAAAGTTGTTAGTTTGCCCATCTAGTTCTGGAAAGCTGTTAAAATCGTGCTTATGGGGTATTACTTTAAGGCCATTCTCAAGGCCAGAAAGTCCCTTAAAATGGCTATTTTACGTACCTAATTCATTACCCCTAGTCATTAGGCCCTTTAAAATAGTTATTTTGCCAAGTCACCTCTCATAAGTTATGTTGACATCATTCTGTTGAGCATCCTATTCAAGGAAATTACTTTGAAATCACTTTGAGAGCCATTACGTGTTTTAACATTTGTATTAAATCTTTCTTATGACCACTCCATTTAAAGATTTTTTAAATACACCCTTATGACTATTAAGACTTTTGGAATGGTTATTTTACCCACCCAGTTCTGGAAAATGTTGAAATCAATATTCTCAATACCACCACCAACCACGCTCACGGTCATTAAGTCCTTTAAAACGGTTATTTTGTCGAACCAGGTTTAGAAAAGTATGATAAAAGTGTTCCTATGAGGACCTTAGTTTAGAAAATTACTTTAAAACTATTTTTGTTGCCATGGGCCAGCGTTGTTACTACAGCAACACTATCCTTAAGGATTCTTATCCTTTAAAAGGCACATTATAAACCGTGTTCAAAAACTCCCACGTTTATAGTAGGCTGTGCATCAGTTATGCGTCGGTAAATGTATGTCGCTTCATAACCAGCTGCCGAGCCGCAAACACCTGATGTTTTGAGGTTATCTAAATAATTGTTATTTGACAGTTGATTACTTGTCTCTCCTGTAATTTTTAGTTTATAGCTGTAATTCACTTTGCTGTTCATGAATTAATTTTTAAGTGTAAATTAAAGTTCCTCGTTTATAACCTCAATTTATTTTGACGTTTATTTTGGTTCATGTTTAAGTAAAGACATACTGTGTCTCTTGTTTTGTTAACTCATGGCCTACTCCAAACGTACTAGTTTTTGAACACCCGTTATTTCGCATGCCATTCTAGAAAATTGTAGCTATTCAAATTCAATACTGTAAGATGATATTATCTCTATGTTAATATGTAAATTTAAATTTTACATGGTAATGTCATGTATTTGTTTATATCAATATAACTATGTCTGTGTTAGGTTTGTAAATATTGTTTATCTGTTCTGCTCACATCTATTGTGTTATGATCCATATATTTAACATTTTTGGCATGTAAAATCCTGAATATAGTAACATTTACTTATCACTTTGAAATATTGTAGGTTATTTATAATTTTTCTTTATCAACATTAGTGCTAATTAGTATTTTACAATCAAACTTATAGGCAAGTAAAAACTTTTTGCTGAAATCAAAATAACAAAATTACTTTGAAAAATCGTAGTCGTGCCACCTTCAAATCACTTGCTGATCTGTCATTCCTGTTATAAAATCTTCACAATGTGATCATCAAATAAACATCACTCCAAGATCTTCCACATTTAGTAAATTTAAACCGATGTAAATATTTTTGTGTAATAGTTAATTACTGATGATTTTATGTTGTGAAGTCTTTCAAAATCAAACATACAATCCCACAATTTGCATAGGTAGTAAACGTTAAAGCTTACCAATAATAAAAACTGTTACATCAAATATGTATTAAATTACAATATGTAATGTGCAAATTGTATAATATATTATTTCAACGGGAACAGAGGAACTTAACATGGAAAATAAGAAAATCTTGTGTATTATGTCTATGGATAAATATTCCTAATAGTATTTACCATTAATGGAAAGCTATCGCATTTATACATCATCTATTGATTTGCAAATTTGTTAACAGATTTAAATTAAACATTAAATAACATTCAAATTATTAATGTGTTAATTTACTAGCTTGCGACGGAAACCGTTCCTTGTCCGATTTAATCTCTATAGATTTTAATAATATAAATACCTTTCTTAACTTATAGCCTTAGAAATTAAATCTGTTAGGATCTGAACCAGCCCGTGGGCATACAATGCAAGACTTTTACCGCTGCGCTATTTCGAATTCGCGCAGCCCTTGTCGCAAGCGTATACATTAACATATTCCAATCTTTAATATTATTGAGTACCTGATTTAAACCTTGATAAATTGTCAAATAAACATGTAAGAAACTATTTATGGTGATTGAAATTAGAAAAATGTTTTTAGGACTTAAATATGCAACCTCGTATCCCATATATTGCATATGTGTAAAAAAATACAATCATTTGAAGTATTTCTGTTTTAACTAAAACAATGTAGATTCGATGTTTTTTGATTTGTATTATTTTTGCAGTAAAGTAATAAAATTAGGGATTATCTAAAGTGCTGTGGTAGAAGCTTTTGCGCCTGACATTAGACTCATAAATACCAACGCAAATTCACAGTTCCATCTAGAAAAGTTACAATACCGTATCCCTTATTTGAATTATAATCCTTAATCTAGGTAAGGTTTGTTTTGAGGTAACTATATTTTCAGTCGCATACACTAGAAGTTCTATAAATATTTCAATTTTTCTTTTTGTTGCTTTCGGGATGACCAATCGTAGGTGAGAAACACAATACAGTAAGCAATGCAAATCCAAATATTTACTGCTCAAACGGAATTGTGTTGTAGCCGAAGTCGTTTTAAGTGAGTGGGAGAGCACTTACGACTTAACGCCAGTTTAGGTTGTTTAGTATCAAAATTATTTATTTTTTCGTTCGAAAATACATTGCTTTAATAAAGTATGATCTACTTCTTATATTTATAGATTAAGGTTAACAAATGTCGTCTAAACTCTTAATTTTCAGTAATATAATAATCACTTTTTCGATTTTCTGCCTAGAAAACGCATTTACTAAATAAAAGCTTCGGCATTGCTGTTGTAGTATCTAAAATTATTGCTTCTACAGTACCTTCTTTTTCACAGCGTAGTTTAGGCTAGAAACTTCCGAATATTTCGTTGTTCCAGCAGACTCTTCTGAAGTCAGAGGTCTAAATTCGAATCCAGGCAAGACCACAACTCCAGAGGTATTTCCTACCGGAAACCAGCTAAATGCTCTCGAATCCGGAAACGTCGGCCGCCGGAATAAATACACATATATTCTTAACGCGACTCGAGTTGAATCTCTTCTGGGTACAGCAGACCCTTTCCACAAAACCCCTCTTCTGTGTTACATATAAATAAATTAAATAATCCGTTTCCAAAGACCGAAAACTCGCGCGTGTTAGCAAAATACATCAAAGTGATTTCCCGAAAACAACAGATTGACGTGAGTGCCCTATGTTCCGTTGTTAAGGCTAATACAGATCTCTATGAAGCTTCAGCCTTCCACTTTTTTGCCAAGTACAGAATCGAGCCCTAATCAATGTGTTTTTGATGTCGCCAGGAACACGAAACCGTCCAAGAGAGGCTGATTGCGAATAATCCCCGAAGAGCAGGGAAATTATGAGATTAAAAGACGAACGTTGCCTTCAGGAGACCCTTTGACTTCGAGATTAACTGTTATTTATAGGGTCATCAACGATCCATCGCTCTATAGGCAATCAGAGATCATTCAAGGATGGTAATTTCAAATTAGCCAGCTTTAGCCTTCATTATAAGTTAATAGGAGCTCTTCTGATTGATGTTTGGACGTTGCTCTTAAGTAATCTCGAAAAAGCCGATGCTCAAATTAACTTTCTCTATTATGATTTTCTATTGAAATTAAGTAAACAATCGCTGCAAGTATAGGGTATACAAGAGTAGATTTCTAATGCGTGGTTTGTATATGTATACAGTTGAGTCGTCTGTATTTTATCCGAGCAAAACTTTGCCTTGAAAATAAAGAGTTCATCCTACGACACAATATTCCTAGGATAGTAATTTTAGTATGAGTTTTCATTACTTAATTTTCCATTCAAAACGCAGGCTATAATTAAAAGGACATTAAATTCAAATAATAAATACGTGTTAGTAAATTTCGATTTAACATCGAGCGCACCTGACCTTATTCCAATTGAGTTATCCGCGGGAAATCGTAATATCGAAAAATACGCAGCTAATAAGTTAAATTGCATGATATATTATTATTTATTGCTAAGAGATTTGGAAAACAGTGCGGTATCTAACTCAAAATATACATTTACTGTATCAGTCTTAATACAGGTTTGATTGATTTAAGAACACAGGATTTAGATAATGTGCACGCCGTACATAAAAAAAATAACTGTGGGAAATGTACGTTGGCCACTTTATAAATACAGGTCTTATATTACAAAAGTCGGCAACACACAATACAATTCAGGGATATCCATAATATGAAAACAATACGTGTTGAATAGTAAGGTATTCTTTTCTATACTACTTAATCACTTACATTGATGTTAACATAACAATTATCAAACATAACTTACATTG
>JABXWE010047808.1:0-16119 GCA_014611495.1 Limonius californicus
AGTTAGCGACAGAACCATATCTTTTTGTTAACAGATTTTCTAATAATTAGATTCGTTTTAGAGTGTATATAACTGCATATTTTAAGGCTTCCTCTACCGCATCTATATTCCGTCATATTGATTATTTTTTATTACTTTCCTTACATTAAAACATATATAATACTGCATTTTCTATGAGTTATTCTAGTTTTGAAATGCATTTAAATGCATGCTTTTTAGTAGTTAGCCACAGAAGCGTATATTTATTAACAGTTTTTCTAATAGTTAGATTCGTTTTACAATCTATTTAACTACATATTTTTAAGGCTTTCTACAACGCCTGTGCATTCTGGCATTTGATTGTTTTTTATTACCTTCTTAACATTAAAACACATATTACTCTGTGTTTTCTATAAGTTATTCTAGTTTTAAAATGCATGTAATTGCATACTTTTTAGTAGTTAGCTACAGAAGCGTATATTTTTGTTAACAGATTTTCTAATAATTAAATTCGTTTTAGAGTGTATATAACTGCATATTTTAAGGCTCTCTACCGCATGTATATTCTGTTATATTGATTATTTTTCATTACTTTTCTAACATTAAAACACATATTATACTGCATTTTCTATGAGATACCCTTGTTTTTAAATGCATTTAATTGCATATTGCATTTCTACAATTTCTATCAGTTCTGCTAATTTTAGGCTTTATATAAATGCAGATTTATAAGTTCTTCTTGTTCGCTTACATATCCTGGCACAGTAGATATTTTTTATTACTTTCCTAACAATCAAAATACATATCTCTAATAAATTTTTTATGAGGGATGCTAATTTTAAAATGCATATAATTGTATCTTTTTTACATTTCCGCAGTACACACGTATGTATTACTTTTTTTTTATTTTCTCATTAATTCATACTACCGTTCCTTCCCTCCTGGAAACCGCTTTCGCATTACTTCAGGGGCGTGTGGGCGTCTCTTACAAACTAACTATTCATGCAACATGCACCCTAAACTTAACTAAGCGAAATGCATCGCCCCAGTCGGGATTCGAAACCTCATCCGATCGGACCGAATATCGCGTGACCTCGAGCGGCAGTGCGTATTCGCACTACTGCACCGAGGCCCCTACGTATGTATTACTAGATTTCCTAGATGTTGTACTGCTTTAAGCCTTCACATAAATACATATTCTCAAAGTTTTCAGGAGCACCTGTATATTTTGGAACATATATTGTTTTTCATATCTTTCCCAACAGTCAAATCACATGCTATAAGCTAATTTCAATAAAACAGATTGCTTGACATATAGAAAATCGTGTAATTTTTAGTGTTAAATTGTAGTTTTACAGGTTTTTATCGAAATAATTATAAACTTGATATGTGGATTTTAGAAATTAGAGGAAAAATTATTTAAAAGTGCATTTTGCAATGATTTTTTTCTGGTAGCTAAATGGGAGAAATTATATTAAATTACAATCTATTCAAAGTTCTCATCCCTTGCGTTTGTGAACATTGTACTACCAAGTTTCTGCATTATATTTATGATAGCACTATATAAAATATCATAAAATTTCAAAATTTAATAATATAGAGTAGCTCAATCGAAAAAAATATTCCATTCCAACCAATATTGTAGTTCAATTTTCTATCATAGTCTTCCTTTTTTCTGATGCTGTGATATGTATTACTAAACGTCCTAGTTTGGGTTTTAGTCAAGTCACGAAAGTGTAATTAAACTATTAATTCATGTGTGACGTAAAGTGGATTTTATATAATTTCATTTAATGTTGTTAAAACCAATATCTCATACTTATCAAGCTAAACTATTATAAAATTATAGCTAATAATTTATGTGATGTTGAATTGTATTTACGAAGAAGTGTAATATATAGTTACCAACAACTTAAAAGTGATAATTACAGCAATCATGTATGTCAATTCCGCAACATTTATAATAACTAACTAGCTTAGAATCCTCAAAATTATTCCCTGCATGTTGAGAAGCGCAATGGAAAATCAAATACAGTGTAAAGAAAAGTGTAACATACTGCGCTCGGTCATAATACAAAATTAATTGACCCTCTCGTACGAATCAAGCCAAAACCAAACACTCATGCTTTTTACTGCAGCAGGTTGTTAGCCAACTTGGCAAAACTTAAATTAAACTTTGTAAAGTACCGTAGGTCGGACGTTTAATTTTATTGGGCTTTCTACTGTTTTCCCTCAGGAATTCTCGTAACGAGCAGAACTGAAGAATATTTGCAAATCGACTACAACGTGGCAATAACAAATATCAAAAATTGATTCAGTAGAATAAATCTGGCGTAACGGACATGTTCGTTCAGAAATTGATTATCGATGCGAAGAAATTAAATAAGATAGCGTAGGAAAAAATCCTAATTTTCAATAGGTTTACCGAAGGAGCCGACTTTCAATTCATTGCTTGGTCCATTAATCAATCAACATCACTTGAAGTGTAAGAATCACTTACAATGCCATTGCGTTGGCTAGGCACAGAATGGGGATGTAAAATCAATAGTTTTGTAAAGTAACAAAGACGGGTTAAGATGACTGCAAGTAATTAAATCACTGACGAAGTGGACATGCTCTTGAACAAGTGGAGGTACCTGTATTGCGGTAGTTAATGGTACTGAAGTTGATTATTTACAATAAAGTATATATATTTGAAAGTAATGAGCTAAAAGTCCTCTTCAATTTAAATAGTATGCCATAATTCCATACAGTTCAATACGCCGTCCGTATATTCCATTCAATAGTATTCCTTGTAGCAGCAAAATTACATCTTTGAAGTGTACCTATCAGATGGTGATCGTTAGTTGAATCCCAATTTTTAAATTTATACTATTATGAATTTCTTGTTACATTACATGTAGTCTAGGGAATTTTTAGCTGTACGTATATCATATATTTTTAAATACACCAACCCTGTTTAGTAGATTTGTTACAAAACATCTTCACACTAGCTCCCACAGGGATAAGGACAGGACAAAAGACAACATTTTTCATAACAGACTTGAAACATCTAATTATTACCTACTGGTAACCCACTGCAACGTTTGTTCCACGGCTAACTCGTCTGCGAAACGGGTGTGGGTGAATTGACAACAAACTTCTCAAAAGGGCGCCAAAATCCTTCCCAAGTCGTCGTGCAGCGATTCTCATGACCTACCTTAACGGATTGAAGTAAGGGTAAACTCTTACCACGAATAATAAGACTTACTGGTTTCAACATACAAACAAGAACACAGTAAAACACCAGAGTGAAATTAATGCTGTAAATATAGCCTCTATATTTTTAAATGTAAAGTAAAAGAAATTTTCATGAACAACAGTGTAATCACAAATTAATGAAGAGAAAATGTAATAATAAGATTAAATCAAACTTTGCACATCCTGTATATAAACCATCCTAAATATAAACAGTGAAATTACAAATTAGTCGCACACTCTGTATATAAGTACCCCTACAATGTTACGGGCCAAATGAGCTTTTTCGTCGACCCGCAACCGGATAGGTGGAAAAAGGCTTGCAGCTTAGCTCAGAGGAGTAGGGGGGTTCAGGGAAACCGCTTACGGGAGCAAATCTTTCTAGCTGTGTACAGGGTGTGTCGAAATTAACGGGCGCTATCTTCAAAATCACAGCTGATTGCAGGTTCTCATGGAAGGCCGAGAAGCCAGCAGCTTACGGGAATCGGACTCACCTTTATTGTGCCTCCCTTCTGTTTATAAAGCTTACAAAGTTCATGCACACACAAATATAAAATATACAATAATAAAAGATGTCATAAATTTCAAAACACATATAATTAAACTATTGGAAATGACACAATACAAAAATGACAGCAAATGGTTTTTTTTTCGTTCAATACGATTAATTGAACGTTCAAGAAAAGGTACTCGCCGCTCCTGGCGTACGGTATTTAAATTCTCCAAACAAATCTAAGTAGCCAGTGGCGTCGGAATTTACAAGAATAACACAATATATAATTGCTTTTCACAACTGGTAGGAAAGGAAAATGACAATTGACGACTGAGGGTCGCTTTTGGTCGCATTAAAAAAAAGGGTTCACTCCCTTGAATTTTGAGTTTTGAGTTAAACGCGTAAAAGGTCTTTTTCACAACACAAAAAACTAGTTTTTTTACCTTGACTTTCGGTGAATGGAGTCGAGAGAGGCAGGCACAATTTTTAGGTGTTTTAAAGATGCAGGAAAATCTGCAGGTACAGTCTGGGGTGTTTTCTGCTCCGGAAAGACAGGTAGACGATGTTCGGGAAATTTCGAGACGAAATTTTCGCTGCAGAACGTTCCTAGTTCGTCGCAGCAACGTCACATGTACAGGAACAACAAATGGGCACGATATTAATCCTCCAAAGGCGATCGGCAAATTCACAATGAATTGCCTCTCCAGGAATAAAATTCCAGCGTGTTTCTTAAATCCGCCACTTGTCGATACTTCTGATCAGCCCACGGTGAAAACCGCGATACGAAACTACATGCGATGGATTCCCATCGAGAACATAAGCCGCCCCTGCAGTACTTGATTTACTAACGGTACCCGCAGATGGAATTTGTAGACCGGAGTCGAACGAAGGTGGAAGACCGACTGAAGAACTAAACGCAACCGAACCTGAATTCCCCAAAAAGATTACACCACATTGCGAAATATGGTGCCACAATTCCAGAACGAAATAACACGTGCGACTTCCGAGAGTTAACATTTCCGACAATTGTTTCTGATCGGCAAATCTAGTCTACAAAGCGAACTTTCAAAGGCTTTGCGAAAGTGGCCTCCATAACTCAATCTTAAAAGAAAATAATATAGCGATCGACTTAAGAATTGCAATTAAAATAGAATTTTGATTCCTATGGAGCGGCAATTAAAATATTACTTTAATTCAGATGAAGTGGCAAAATCAAATGAACATAACAACAATCCTAAGTTTAAGCCCACGTTATCAAAAATTATTCATAAAATAAATACTGTCGTGTATAACAAATAGTATGTAGCAATAAGTATCCAAGATGGTAAACTGCATTTCTGACGCAACTTAATGAATGCCTAAAAATTCTATAAAACCACAGTAAATATCAGTTAAGCTACATAAACCACAGATTAAATATATAAGTCACTAACCCAAAATTGTGTTCTTCTTCTTCGAGTGCTGTTTCTCTTACGAGACGTAGCGATCTAGCGATCTTCTCTCCTATGTCTGTGTTGCGTGTTTAGAGTGCGACAGACATAGAGGACCTACAGCTTAACGTGGACTCTGAACCACGGGAAGTGTAAACACTTCTACTCCAGAGAAGATTTAGTAGGCAGAATACCTCGCTGGTTTGCGATGTTCCGGTACTGGGAATTGAACCCAGGTCCTTCAGCATACAAGTCTAACGCGCTAACTTCTAGCCCACGGCCGCCTCTAGAATCGTGTTAAGACCGTAATTTATAACTGACCCAAAATTAGTCAACAGATTACTTGGGTAAATACGGAAAATGCAAAATGCTTAAGTAAATTAGAATATTATTTTATATGATTTAGACAACAGGTCAAACTTATTCTAGAAAACCCGAATTGAAGGAAAGTTCCCAGGTGAATGAAATATGACAAGGTGAGAAATTTAGCGGACGTAACTCCTATCTGAAAAAAACAGTTCTAAAAATCCACAAATATAAATTAATAATAATTCAAGTTTGAATACGAGTTTTCGGAAGCTGGTGAAACGACGCAAGGCCTGGCATTAAGTCAACTTAACCAACGCGTTAAATGTAAACGGTAGCCCCGAATCGAATCGAATCGTTTATCGCTATTAATCAATCCCCATAATTGTCCTATAATACAAGGAATTTTACTCATCAACAATAAAGTTGCCAATTGTCTAAATTGCAATAGTCCCGCAACCGTGAACATAGACACAGCCGCAACTGACAGCAGTCTGAATTTGGTGCGCAAAAAAAGGTTTGTCTACAAATTAATGTTGTGCCGCATGGAACAACAGCATATTCTTAATTTAAATATCAGAGCGCAGTTACCAAACATAAAAAAATTAAACTGGTTGCACCTACTGGAGGTCAGTGGCCAGTCGCCAATAATGTTCAAAACGGTAGATAATACCAAAAAGTTAAAAATACTAATCAGGCACAGTATTGGCTTCTTCGTTCAGTCTGAAATATGCCTAGCTGGATTTAACGGGCACCGGAGCTCTCTGCATTCGTTCACATGAAAATAAAGAACAAAGAAAACTAGAAAATCGGATCTTTTTTTGTTCGCTGGGTTGTTCCTGGAGCCTTTTGAACACGATTATGGAGGACGTGGCAGGGGATGGCATCCAGCTGGACTAGCAGTTCATGTAGGCACCTTTTGACACATATTCAGAAGTTCCCCAGAAACTCGAACCTTCCCTTCAGTGGCTGATTGTCTCCAACTTCGTAAAGCACGTAGAAACCGAAAGCTACAGGTGAACGAGGTAGACTGATTGGTCGGAAACATTTCCCACGAGACCCCACATAGCATGTGACGGTTAACGTATCAATTTTCTGGTTAAGTATTAATTAATCTGGGGTAGATCCAATGAGGATTTAGTTAAACACCAAAATACATCGCAGAAAGTTATTTGAATTCTTCTGTAGGTAAGGATGATTTAAATGATCCACGAGGCATGAAAATTCCACAATTTTAGATCACTATCCACACTTTTACCAGCAACCCACAACTTTCACGGCCAATAACTCAAGAGGAAGTCCCGTCTGACATCCACACTTCAGGAAGTTCCATCCGCCCAATTCAAAATCCACCTACAACTCTAAAGGAATTTTTCCCCAAATTCCCCCAAACACTACAGGAACTCAAAATGCTTGAATCAAGGTTGGCGGCAAAAAGGAATCGTAGGCAACCAAATACACCTACCAGACTGCTGCCATGCTACTGCGAAAAATACACATAACAGATTACAAAAATAATTCAGTGGCGCAATCCGGATATGTTAATAAACCTTCGTCCTACTGAAGGCCTTCGGTTTCTTTTCTGCTGCCTGTTTCTTCTCAGCAAATGTAGAATACCCTTTAGAGCCGAATTCGAACAACAGAACTTCCAGAAGGTTTATGGTATTGTAGTGCTCGTTCATCTAGTTAGTGGGGTTGTTAAGGGTTTCCATTTTCATTTTGTTTACATAGTTACATAATTAGTTCCATTATTTTGTACAGACGTAAATAAATCTTGCTCTCCAATTTTGTTCTCTGATACAAATGTATTTGGTGCTCGGACCTTCAATAAGATCCTAGCCCCATATTTGGTGACCCCGACGTGATTGCGACGACATTGCAGCACAAGATTTGTATATGCCGCGTAGTTAAGCTGGGGAATCGAACCCAAGCCATAATCAACGTTTTGTCCGTACGTTCTTGGTCCTTTTGACACCCGATTGGTAAATGTGTAATATTTTCTGTTTGTTAAATATGTTCTGCATAAATTATTTCAGTGCTGTATTAATATTTTTAAAATATAACCGAAGTTGTTGGTATTAAGATGCTGCGGTTGCTAATTGATTTGGGAAATTGTGTGTGGTGGGTTGCAGCACAATGTTTCTATAACCTGCGTGGTTATGCTGGGTAATCGAACCCAAGTCATAATCTATAGTTTGTCTAGAAATCGAACGCTCTGCCAACTAAACTGCAAGCCCAGTAAGTTCTTCGAAGTTACCCGGTATACAGTATAGAACGATTGTACATTTTGGTTAAGGTTTTGATACCAAATTGCCAAAAATATTTTATGATTATTAAATACGTTTTGTATGCGCCTTTTTTGAGGGCTTTGTTATTTTTTAAATACAAGCAAGGTTGTTGGCATTAAGACGCTGCGGTAGCCCATTGGATTGGGAAACTGTGTGTGTTGTGGGTTGCAGCGCACGTTTTCTATATGCTGTGTGGTTATGTTGAATAATCGAACCCAAGCCATAATCGATATTTTGTCTAGAAAGCGAGCTCTCTGCCAACTAAACTACAACCACAGTAAGTTCTTCGAACTTATCCTGTAAAAAATATAGGAAGATTGTATATTTTGGTTAAGGATTGGGCACCACATCGCCGAAATTGTAATATTTTTTGATTATTAAATACGTTTTGCAAGCGTTCTTGAAGTGCTTGATTAGTGTTTAAATACAACCAAGGTTGTTGGCATTAAGACGCTGCGGTTGCTAATTGGAATGGGGAATTGTATGTGACGGGTTGCAGCACAATATTTTTATACGCTAGGCAGTAATGCTCAGCAAACCGAGCTACTACCACACTAAGTTCTGGAACGTTACTTTGTTTAATGCATTGAAGGACAGTACTTTCTGATCACCGTTTTGAAACTTTATCAACAAAACTGTTACATTCTCTGATTTATATATATCTTTTGCATGCGCTATTTGACTGCTGTATTACAATTTTTAAAATACTGTCGATGTTGTTAGTATTAAGACCACGCCGTTGTCAACTAGGTGGGACAATTGTGTATGGCGGTTTGTAGCAAAAAAAGTTTTACACTGCGTATTAATGCAAGAATATGACTTCGTCTATAAATATAGATAAGAAACTGCAACATCTGCAAACATTAGCAGGAAGTTACACACGCACTGTAGAGATGGCAATAAATAATATTGATAGAGATGGCAATAAATAATATTCATAGAGATGGCAATAAATAATATTGAACATTGCACAAACTATAACGCAGAACAGAACGACCAAAATGCAAATTTGGGGGAACTATTTCATGCTATGAAATGTTTCATTAACTATTGCTCCTTCCCCAACTCATCGATTATATTACTTCCAGCTGTAAGGTGTTAAAATAATTTAAAATATTACGCTCAATTCTAAAAGATTTAAAAAAATGTTTTACCCATAGTTAAGGACCTACTGAAGTACCTCAAAATAAGCTAAAATTAACATTTTCTATTGTCACCATAGCTACGTTTATATGCGACCTTTCCACTTACGGTTTTTTTAACTAGTAGGCAACATATCGAAGATTAAAAAAATGGAAAAGTTATCGAAAAATTATAGGAATTGATGATAAAAAATTGCTAAAGTTAGTGTAAAAATATGCTAAAATCAACCAATGTTTACATGAACTTAAGTTCCTGATTTTTTTACCATATTACTATCGTCTTATACGAATATAATGCATACAATCCCAATGTCAGGATTTATCTATTTTTTTACAAACAGAGCAATGTTAAAACCCGTGTTGTCTTTTAAATTGGTCGCAGTTTGCCGTCCAGCATTCAGGTAGAGAGATCTAAGCCCTTTTGGATTTCCAGGTCTGTTTAAGATAGTTCTAATCCAAAAATGTTTACTACTGCCTTCTTTAGTACAGTAATTAAACGGAATGTTTCAGTTTGACGGACTTATAATAAAATCTTTGAAGTTAATATTGGTACGATATATACGCAGAAGAAGAAGAAGAAGAAGAAGAACAAACATTCCTTCAAATGTTGTTAAAGGGTATCTGAACGGAATTCTTAATATGATAAAAAACCTCTTATACTAAACTTTCTAATGAGAAAGAGGGTTTCTTGTCATATTAAGAATTCCGTCAGATACCATTTAACAACATTTGAAGGAATGTTTGTTCTTCTTCTTCTTCTCCGTATAGGCCAATGGCCTGGTAACTGCCTATAATGCAGTATGTTCTATGACCCTTCTTTGCACGTATACCGGGCATAAGGCTAACCTAACCTGTCGAACAGAGAAGAAAAGTTCCGCTGCATGGTTTACGATTGTCAAATATCATCGTATGAAAACCGCGACCGACGAATGATTGTTGTTTATAAACTGTGTGCTTCATTTTGGTAACACTTTTCTTCTTTAAAATGTTTGTGTATTATTATGTTTCTGTTCCGGGGTTGTAAAATTGTCCAAATTAAAGGCCACGTCCCAAAATTTAATAATGTTCTTGAGAAATATATTTTTTAAATATACTTATTTTACGATAGGGCTTCGTTACATTCTTATATATTTCTATATAATTATAAGCATTTGTGTATCTTAGAACATCAATTTTTGGATAATACGGCACTTGAAATATTTCTGGATAGCCTAATAAACAAAATTCTTTAATACAGTAAATATTTTTATATAGAATTTAGTCATGGCATACACAATTTAATTTAACCAAAATCCCTAAACAATTTCGATAATAACATACCTGAGTTTGCGAATATTTTGGATAGAAGCTATTTTTACAAATATTTGTTCTCAAAATTCCTGACATACCTGTAGATTCTATTGCTTGAGGGGTTACTAAAGCGACTCCAAAATATAAGCTAAAGTTAGAATTTCCTATTGTCAGAGTATCTACATTAAAAAACAATCTAACAGACAACATAACGAAGATTGAAATAAGATAAGTAGTGGTAACATGTGGACTTAAGTTAGTACAAAACTGCATCTTATTGCAAACTATCATGATTGAAGTCATCAATGTCAGGATTTATCTCATTTTCTTGGAATCAGAACAATGCCTAGACGCTCTGCAACAAATTTATTTTGCAGTATGCTATACGCATTGGCTTTTACATTGACTGCAGGATTCAGGTAGACAGCCCCGAAAACGACAAGGAAAGGAAAGTAATGGTGTGCTGATGTAGACAGGGCGATTTTAGTTACTTAAAGCTACAGATTAAAAAATTTGTAATTTTTGTAGCACTGCACGTGTCGCATTATTGCAGGCAGAAAAACTATTTTCTTATAGGATTAACTTTATATATATCTCTGTATAAAGTTATCCTGCTTTATTTGTTCGTGTATTTTTTAATGAACATATTCTACAATGTACCAGTAGCATTGTTGTCTTAAATCTTTAGATTTTTTTTTTACAATTTTTTTTGACTTTAGGTGTTTGCAGTGCTGCTTATGTTATTTCACAATCTTCTGGAATAAATACAGAATAAAGTTAAACTCTAAAGATTCTTATGCAGCACAGCTGGCCCATAATTCTTCAACAATTTTTGTCCAGGACATGGCTTTTATCAACTTTGCTCCGGGGATCGTAATAAATAACCTTGACTAATATTGGAAATACGTATCTAGCTACTGAAATACGTTCAAGATAGCACCTACTGTTTGATTTACGTTAAAACGTTAGCAAGCTAGACGCATTTTAGTTAACTACGCAAAGATTTTTGAGATTCAAGTAATTAATTCCGTTAAATCGGACTATTTTGTATTTCTTTTATTTGTTTATTCCTTTTTATTAAATATGCTTAACTATTATTTATACCTAGAAACAAATACAACTGATAAGTATGCGACAAGTTACCCTTACGGCTTATTATTGTAAATAATTCACAAGCCATTAATTGCTATTGATATGTTCATTTGTACCATAAAAGCTATGTTAATATGTGTGGCTAATGGATTAATCCGGATATTTAATTAACTCGTAAAGTAATATTAAATTACTAGTAATGCAAAGCTATAAAACAAGTACGCCTGAATGTCGGCTTTGTTGGGAAAATTAGAAATATGATACCTAAATGCTATTATTGGGTTAACCAATTTTACTAGATAGAACGTCAATTTGGGTATACGATTTAAACAAAAATAATACGAACTTGAGTGAAGCGGTTTAAAATGTCTAAATTTTAAACCCATATACTCCGATGCGGAAAAATAAAGTACTCGTTCTGCAACCCGCGACGCAGAATTCCCAATCCGGCTTTGGCAAGCATGGAGTGTAAATCCCAAACCTTCTGTCATATAGTTGTCGTTCAACTTGGACGGTAAACTACCGGTAAATGCTGTTACGGGGATTGATTTATATACTTTGGAAGGAACCTTATACTATTTATTGTTGGGTGCTCTATTTTGATAATAAATAGTATTATGTATTAAAAAATAAAAACCATTTCGAACCAACTCAGGGAAAGGGTGTCTTTCTTTAAGGATTTATTAGTAATTCAGTAAACCGTGTTTTCAGTTAATCAATTTTAAGTGCGATAAAACAAAATTCTAGTTCTGCAACCCGCCACGCAGAATTCCCAATCCGGCTTTGGCAAGCATAAACGCCGGGTGCTGATATTGACTAAATGAACGTTCTCTATTATTATCGTATCTACATTAAAATGCCATTTTTCTGCCTACTGTTTGTTAGTAAGTTTACAGAATATGGAAGACTAAAATAAGTTTTTCATTATGATGTTTTCTGTAATTCCCTACCGTAAAGCAAACAAGAAACTGACAAAATTAAAGTTGTATAACTAAGTAAGCAAACTTCCGTCTGGAATATTTTAAAAATTAATATCTCGGATGGATCTGACTATTCAACGTTTTTGAAGCTTGAATAACTAGTATCGTAGACTCTGTGTACATAAGAGTTCTGTTTAAAGTTTTAATTAATTTTGCTTGAACCGGAAAATGGAAAATGTTATTAAAATAATAAGTTAAAGCATAATCATCTTTGCATCAAAATCCCGTCTAACGCACACTCTATCAAATATTAAAATTAAAAAATTGTGTACCAGTAGGTACTTTTATAATTAATATTTAATTAAAAGTTTCCAAACATATTATACCATAGATTGCTTTAATTCAATGTTGTACTAAACTATTCCCAAAGACAAAAAATGACTTGGAAGGTTCAGTTTTCTATATGCTAAGCCAGTTCTATATATTATACTAGGCGTTGCTATCGTCATTTACTTTTTCGACAAATTTGAATTTGCGATGATAGGGTGCAAAAACTATGCCATCCTGAATTAGTGAAGGTATGGTTAAATACGAACTGAAGGAAAAACTGCGATTAGTATTTGTTTAAAGCATAACGAATATAACATTAAGATGTGCTTGTGTATTTGCAAACGTTTATGTATGAAATATCCTTTATACAGGATGTTTCAGAAAGGTACCAGAATATACCAGGTGCTGATACCTACCGCCAATATAAACAAAAAACTCATAGAATATGAGTCTAAAACAGCTTCCTAAGCGCCGGTCTTTCAATATTCCGATAAAAGTCTCCGATCGTTGTCAGACGGTATGAACTAACTCCTTGGATAAATGTACCTGACAACATTATTGTGTCTTTCAATACAGCTTTTCCTAGTGGATATATAGCGGCCAAATTCTTACCGGTTAAGACTGGGTCTTAAAAATGTGTGGCAAGTTTCGTACAATAGTGGACGGAAAAGAAAGCGCTATCTTAAAAGCAGTGTGTTAAAAAAAGATGTCTATATTTTGTTTACTAAATGCCGCGGGGTTGTGAAGGACGTCACTCAACATCACTTGCCGTAGGTGGTAGTAAAATATGGCATTTAAATTTGCAATTGTATGTGTAACCATTACAATAATTTCTTCTGCGGTAGCTTTACTAACGCGACTAATTTTGTTTATGTTAACTTGAGATTTTAGGTAGCCTCATAAAAAGTAGTCACAAGGTGACAGGTCCGATGACCCAGGAGGTCATTCAGTCCACTCAAGCGCGCGTGACAGTCTTTTCAAAAACGCTATAGCTCCTTGCCGGACCCTATATTTTATTATTTGAATTTATTCCGGTAATGTTTGAACAGTGGCTTTCCTTAATCTAAATCTTCGAAATAATTGAAATCATCCGAAGAAGCAAAATGATTATGACGATAAGTCTGCGGTTTGGATTTACATGACTAAAAATTTCCGCTTTTTCAATTTGTAAAGTGTATCTATTTATTAGTTACTACACCAGAAAATTAGATTAATTTAATAAATATTTATTTACATTTACCTCTTTTCGAAATATTTCGTATCACCTCGTACACACTTGTACCTAGCTGCCTTATCCTGCCGAAATAGTACTGTCGGTTGCTTCTACTACCCAATAAGTGTAATCCTATGAAATAAATAAACTAACCTCTGACGTGACTATCGGACGATTGAAAGACAGAAAATACCGTAAGAGGGAAGAGGAACACTGAAAGGCCGGCCCTAAGACAGATCCAGCTCTTCAAAAGTACCGAGGATGATTGTTTTGGAATAGGTGCGAACCGTTTGCGCTACAATTACGAAATTTGGAACATTGAATAAACTTTTAATGCCAAAATCGATTTTGTAGTCAAACTTGCCATAACTGACCCCACAAATCCCCAAATGGGCACAGGCTCTGGTAAAGTCTGTCAGTTTTTTGCCACACTTCACCCCCTTAGATGTTTTTGAAATTCACCCCAAAAAATCTCGAAAACGGTGCAAGACATCGATTTTTAACAAGTGCCTTTTTTATGTTAAATGGTTCAGGCTTTCATAATTTCTATTTAAAAGTGACGAAACTTCCCCACAAAAAGCATGACAAAATTTACCCTATCCTTAGACCGTTTGGGCCTGTTTGGAGTAAGCTATTGCAAGTTTGATTACAGAATCGAGTTGGCGTCAAAAGATTATTCCGTGTTCCAAATTTCGTAATTCAAAATCAAACGGTTTACACGTTATTAGAAAAAAAAAACAGCCCCGGTGACGTTAATTTGAAGAGCTGTATCTCCCTTGGGAAGCATTTTTTGACTCATGTTTGTAGGAAGTTTCTTGTTTATTTTGATGGTAGGACTCAGCACCCAGAATATTTTGTTATCTTTTAAAAACACCCTGTATAGCTTAAATAATAGAAAAATGCATATGGACGTGTATACGAGCATATATTTATGGTTCCAAAAGCATTAGCATAACGAAGTAGAATTGTACAATGAACAAGTCTCTATTGGCATGAAATATCCGATTCGATCACAGAATTTTGTTATATACAATTTTTGAATTTTTGCATGTTCTGATTGTTAATCATACTTATAATATTAAAGATTGTTGCAAATGATAATACATTAATCGTCATCAAATAGCAATCATTGTTCTTTTTTAAAACTAATAGTAGGAGCGAATTTTATTGAAAATAAGTATCGTGTATGCAACCAATCGTTCTTTGGAGGGCGATTTAGGATGTCTGCCCCTTTAGATTATGCCATCCTTTAGTCAGGCAGAAGAAGTTTGAACCTGTTACCTCCAAGTAACTAACAAGGTCGTAGTCCTAAACAAAGGGGTAGAATATCAATTTAAAAATTCCTACATTTTAAGCACATTAAAAATGGCTTATTACAGGTATCCGTATGGAACATCATTTTCAAAAACTTATACTTTCGTACTGAAATATGGCAGGTTAAAGATTCTGAAACAGACACCATAACGAAAATGAAGGTCATAAAATGCGCCGTAATGCTTTCATAAAATATTTATTAACAAGTAAATTATATTTTTCTTTCTCCCAACACTTGGAGCGGAATGAATTAACTAGGAGCAAAATGTGATATTCGATTCTATAACTGCTAAATGCATTTATTGTTTATTGTTGCACATTATAGAACAACGGTTGAACAACCGTTTACTGAAATAGTTAATATTGTACTATTAGGGTTTGTAGGTGGATACTTTTCACTCCTAATATTCTACGGTACATTAAAGAAAACTTGGTCTGGGTCGTTTGTGGAACAACTGCCTGCGACATTTATGTTAATGAAATTGCATGGTCTCAATAAATTTAATTAACTTACCGAAGAGTTTGCCACTGTTGTTCCAAAGGTAACCGCAATCAATTCCTTCTTATGTCCTAAATAGGGAATAGCGTAGCGGACCAATGCGAATAGTAGCTAAACACTAATCAAAGTTAAACAACGCTCTGCGTGGTCACCATTTTGATGACTAACCGACAACCTAACCTAACACGCTGCTATCTTGGCACCTCGGAGAGTAGGTCCCTTTGGGTTAGTGTGGCACGTCACTAACTGCCTTAACCCTTAAAGTACTACGCTATTTTTACCAACGTAAAGTACTACGCGGGGTCTCTGAAGGACCCCAGGCTTTTTTTATATCCACTTCGCTGATTTTAGGTAGTATGGGTGAAATAAGTAAAAACAGTATTATTTAGTATGTAATATATATTTAAGGAATACAAAGAAACAGAAAATAACACGTGTTACAGTATGATGAACAAAAAAAATTAAACGTCTTCTTGGAAATGGGTTATGCACTTTATGTTTGAATAGCTGCGTCTATGAATTGCACAGACAAATTGGTTGCATTGATTACATTTGATGTTAACCTTTTTGTCCTGTGATCTAGAAC